>APFE031186381.1:29199-151392 GCA_000404065.3 Pinus taeda
TTCCTGTCCCAGGACAGCTCCAATGGCAGTGTCTGAGGCGTCAGAGGATATGTGAAAGGGGAGTGCCCAATCAGGTTCTCTCAAAATGGGAGCTGTAGACAACTGATGTTTAAGCTCATCAAATGCTTTTTCACAACCATCAGTCCACTTAAATTCAGCATTTTTCGTTAGTAACACAAACAGAGGAGAAGCTATCTTAGAAAAGTCTTTGATAAATCTTCTATAATACCCGGCATGTCCTAAGAAACTTCTCACTTCAGTTTGAGTTTTGGAGATAGGGAGGGTCAAAATTACCTGTATTTTAGCGGGATCGACTTGAATTCCTAAAAATGAAACGAAGTGGTCCAATACAATGCCTTCATTCATCATCATATGGCATTTCTCAGTACTTAAGGCAAGATGTGCTTCTATACATCGCTTAAGTACTTTTTCAAGGTTCTGTAGGGCATCTTCAAAGGTTGTGCCATAAGGAGTAAAGTCGTCCATGAAAATTTCTAAGGAATCATTTATCATATCAGAAAAGATCCCTATCAACGCTCTTTGAAATGTTGCTGGGGCATTACATAGCCCAAATGGAAGAACCCTATAAGCAAAGGTCCCCCAAGGGCTAGTAAAAGTGGTTTTATCCTGATCCTGGGGTGCAATCTTTATCTGATTATATCCGCTAAATCCATCCAAAAAGGAAAAGAATTTCTTACCAACCAAGTTATCTAATACCTGATCAATGAATGGTAAAGGGAAATGGTCCTTCTGGGTGGCCTTATTTAGGGCTCTATAGTCCACACATACTCGCCATTTCCCACTTTTCTTGGGTACTATTACTAGTGGAGAAACCCATTCACTATCAGATATGGGGTATATAAATCCTGCATTCAACAATTTTTGAAGCTCTTCTTTTACTATTTCCCTTAAATTGGGGTTTGTTCGTCGTTGGGGTTGACAAACTGGTCGGGGTCCTTCTTTAATATAAATGCGATGAGTGCATAGTTCAGGAGAAATCCCCTTCATGTCTGTATAATCCCATGTGAATGCCTCTTTATTTTCTCTGAGTAGCTTCATTAACTGTTGTTTTTGGTCATCTGTTAGATTAGGATTTATATTTAACGTTTTACCTAGTTCGATTTCTACTGTTATACTTTTGGAGGGGCTGCCAGCTAATATCTGAGGTAGATTTTCAGTTTCAAGGTTGTGCTAGGATTCAGATTCCAAGATTGCAGTGAAGTGATTGTGTATTTCAGGACTAACCGAAGAAGGTTCAAAAATAAAGTTGTTGATTAATTCATCTTCGGTTGAGTCTTTGAGGGTTAAAGCTTGTCCGACAGTTAAAATAGGTTGGGTTTCCTCATCCTCATAATCTAACCATATTGAATTGTTGTTATTAATCATGGGTGTGGTATGAGGATAAAGAGTCGGCTGCTTGGTTTCCTGCCCAATAGATATTGTCATTGATCCAGACCTACAGCTGATGAAAGCATCTGTTGTAGCCAGCCAAGGTCTTCCTAGAATCAGTGGATGACCCCCCAACTTGGTTTTAGTTTGTAACACCACAAAGTCGGCTGGGTAATTCCAAGATTCTACGGAAATTACCAGGTCTTCAATGACTCCTTCAGGTTTAATTGTAGAGCGGTCAGCCAGCTCTAGAATGGTTGGAGTTTCCCTAATTAAGTGTTTCAACTGCAGTAATTGTGTTGTTTCGAGTGTCATAATATTTATTGCAGCACATAGATCTACTAGAACTTTAGAGACAAAAGTTTTGCCGACCTGAACTGTTACTGTAGGGTGACCAGGGTCACCATATTTCACAGGGGGGTCTTTTTTTGTCATCAAAACAGTCAGTTCTCCCATCACATGAACTGTGAGGGGTTCCTTGGCTTTTCTTCCAGGCTTTTTAATACAGATATCCCTAACAGTTCTCGCATAGATAGGAACATCTCTTAGTGCTTGCAATAACGGAATTTTGACATATAAATTTTGCAGTTCTCCTAAAAGGTTAAAAGCAGGTGGCTCAAATGTTTTAGTAAGAGCCATTCTTTCAGGAAAGGGTGGCTCCGATGTTTGGGCAGTCTTGTTAGAATATGATTCAAGTGTTTCAGCATTTTTGTTAGATGACTTTTCCTCTCTAGTTTCCTCTTTTTCAGAGTCAGTAATGTCATCAATGATGGGTTCAGCTATCCTCCCAGAGCGTAAATGGATGTCATTACATTGTATAGGGGAGACAGGTTGACTTTGAATATCAATTACCTGCAGGGCTTTATTATTGTTTGGGTTGGGGTTAGGTTGCACAGGCAGTTGGGGTCTGATTGACTAGTTATTCTGCGAAGCATTAGATGGTAAGGAAAGAGAATGCCGGTGTTGAGGAAATGGAATCTGTTGGGCTGTCCAGTTTGGATTCCATTGATTGAAATAAGGTTGTTGAAGAGTCCAAGGATTCCACATAGTAGGGTCGGTAAAAGGAGGATTTGGTTGCTGCATAGGTGGAAATTGCATTGGATTAAAGGGTGTGTATTGCATATGATTCATGGGTGGGTAATTTGTTTAAAAAGGAGAATGATTATTCCAACGACTAAATGATGTGTTAGAACTCATACCTTGTCTTTGTGGCCATTGCCTCCTCTGTGTCATCAGGTACACTGCTTCAGCTTCTTCTTCAGTTGATTGCAGTGCTGCCTTTATTCATGGCAAAGAAGGGCATTGCTAAGTCTCATGATCCTTTTCACAAATGGTACAAATTGGTACCTTATCCAATGGGAATTCCCTCATTGGGTGCTTTCCTCTGCATTTGGAGCAAAAAATAGCCAGGGCAGCTTCTCCTTTTGCCTGTTTCTTTTTAACCTGCAGAGCATCAATTTGTGAAGCAAAAGAGCTTAACATTTCAGTTTTAAATTCTTCAAGTAGGTTACCTATTTCGGCTCGTGTTTCTCCTCCACTTGCTGATTTCTGGACTCTTGAATATGTACTGTCCCTGCTTTTAGATCTACTTGCTGCTCCTCTGGAACACCTCATACAGAGGTTGATAATCTCATCAAATGGTTCTTTGGAAATATCCCCTTTTCCAAGCATGTTTAGCATATCTAGGCAATCATCTCGTACTCCTTTTAGTAGTATTGTCTTCAGAATATCCTTACTCATGGTTGGATGATCTGATCGTTGTAGATTATACTGCAGTCTCTCTACAAAGTCCTGCAGATTCTCGTCCTCTTTCTGAACCATTTTAAACAATTCTTCCTTTCTTTCTCTTGTTCGACAGTAATCCTGATATTTGGTGAGAAAACTTTCTTTCATCTGATCCCATGTAGTGATTACCTGAGCCCCTAGGCTCATAAACCATCTTAACGCGTTCCCTTTAAATGTTGCTGGAAACAGTTTTAACTTCTGAGCAGGAGTTACATAATCATAACTCCTACACAGTATATCAAATTCAAAGAGGAACTCATCGGGATCTTCAGAGGATAACCCATGAAAGTTAGGCAATGTTGTAGGTGGAATATTCTTCATAGGGATTGCTCCCCTTGGGAGATCCCCAATAGGAAATTCCAGGGTGGAAAGTGAGTTTTCCCCCCTTCCTTCTGCTCTGTTATCCTCCATTGTTCTTTTCCCCGAATCGTTGGCTTTGTCTTCAGTATCTTCTGTTTCTTCAGGTTCTTCTACTGGTTCCTCAATGTGCTCTGGTGTTTCCAGCTTCCTTTCAGGCCCTAGTACTTCCTCCGTCTGATGATCTGTTTGGGAGGAATACTGGATCTGAGGTCTTCAGGAACTCGTTCTCTGGGATGTCTCGGCCTTTGAAATGATCTCGTCAATGAATGTTTTTCTTCCTCCTCCTGTGCCCTTACCGCCTGTGAAGTTAGCCTTCTTGCGTCCTCTCATGCACCTGTTATTCTAAAGGAAAATCATTAATGCCTTTAAAAAAAAATTAGTCGCCTTCCCCGGCAACGGTGCCAAAATGTTGGCTACTCGAATTGTTTATTGATTAAACAGTCGAGTACCACATTAAATTGTCAACCCGGGAAAGTCCTTTTGTTTCAAAGGTGACCTCGTACTATATGCACTTAATTTCAAAAGCATTAAAAGTTGTAGTACAAGCAAATCTACTTCCTATCAAACTCTTACTCCGTGTTACAACAGCCGTAAACTATTGCAGAAATGAAATGAAATTGATGAAAGGTAACAAATCTGAAAAAAAAAAAATGATGGTCGTTTGTAACAGAGGACCAGGACCCTGTCCTCAGAATAAGGATGTTTAGCACCTGCCTCTGTGACCAGTCGCCAATACACACCGAAAATCCTAATCACCGGTGACACACTTCTCACAGTGCCAATCGATCAAAGGGACAACGTATCAGCAAAAAGGAAATACCAAAAGCGAGGCTAAACATGTACAGAAATCACACATACACTTAACAGGAAAGGAATGGGTGAATCTTGTGAAGAAGGTGGGCCCTGTCCCTCTCACAAGATTCCCCTGCACACAGATACTAAGTTAAAATGCTCATAACAGCACTTTATTCATCTCCCAAAAAGTTCAATTACAACAGAGGTTCTCACCTTCTGCACTACAATATTCCTGTATCATATGCTAGCTTTCAACTGTAGATGTCTCCTCTTTATAGAGGAGACATCTATTACAATAGATTTTCATTATACATTCAGTTTAATTCTTCTGTACAAAAATAGGAAATTAATTCCTGTTACATCATACTGTTACAACAATGTATATCTTTGTCGTCCTTTGTTTAATTGGATCCTTCCGCTGTTGCAAAACTGGTAGTCTTCGTCTATCTCCTCGGGGTCCTTGTGCTATCCTTGGTTATTCTGATGTTGTTGTTGATTTGGTAAATCTCAACCGTTCCTTAAAGCTCTTCATGATGTTCTTGGTGTTCCCGCATCTGTGACTAAATTGGTTGATCGTGCTTTATCATCATCGGCCAAGTATAGTCTTGCCAGCTTCAGACGGTTACTGTTTCATCTTTTGCAAATTAAGACTTTTCCTGCTTTAGTCAGTTGTTGTTTCTGGTGTTGCAGCAACTGAACAGTTGTTGTTTCTGGTGTTGCAGCAACTGAACAGTTGTTGTTTCCGGTGTTGCAGCAACTGTGAATTATGATTCTGTGGACTTTGAACAGTTCCAATCAATTGTCAACGACTTAGCCAATTTCCAAAGATTAATTGTAAAGATAACATGAATATGTGTTGAATAATTAAACATATAGCAAATGAGGAGATTTACTTCATACCTTGGGATGATGAGGTCAAAAATGATATCAATGGTTTCTATTTATAGGCTAAAAAAGGTAATATCATAACAAAATATGAGGTCAAAAGTAGACAATATGGAGTCCTAACAATACCCTGTTGACTTCTTAGTTCTCCAACCTAAGACCAAATTCAATGGTTATCCTCTCATCCTTGGAAGACCATGGTTAGCCATTGTTGATTCTTACATAAGTTGCAAGGTTGGGAATATGAATTTTTAAAATGGGAATTTGTCTAAACAATTGGTCTTGTACCCTCCTGCTCAACCATCTCTAGAGAATGACTTACCCTTATGATTGGAAGAGGAGGAGGAAGATGAAGTCTACTATCCCACATCTTACCCAATATGTACCCTAGATGCTACTATAGGAGGGGGCAAACCTTATGAAGACGACTTGATTGATCAAATCCTCCAGAATATGCCCCCCAACACCATGTCTCTTGACGAGTTAGTAAATAAAGATGAAGATAACCCTTGGACTGATTTGTGCCTAGCTGACTCATGTCCTACTCATGTCAAGATGATAGAATTTGTCTAGCTAAAACATTGAAAATCAACCTCTCTCTCTCTGCACATTAGGAAAAGGAGTTATGTGACATGCTAAGAGAGCATTTGGATGCCTTTTCCTGGAGCTATAAAGAAATGAAGGGAGTGCACCCGTCGGTGTGTAATCACCACATTTACATCAAGGAAGGCTGCAATCCAGTGCGTTAACCTCAAAGGAGAATGAACCTAGTCCTCAAAGACATAGTTAAAGAAGAACTGTGGAAGTTGTTTGATGCAGGGTTCATTTACTCCATCTCATATAATGAGTGGGTGTCTCCTCTAGTTATGGTCTCAAAGAAGAATGGAAAATAGATGATCTATGTGGACTATAGAGAGTTAAACAAATCCACCAAAAAATACCATTTCCCTCTATTTTCATTGATAAAGTCTTGGATGGTATTATAGGAAAGAAGTTATTCTCTTTTCTGGATGGATTCAATGGTTATAATCAGATCCAGATCAACCTAGAGGACCAAGACAAAACCACCTTCACTTGTTCTTGGGGTACCTTTTCTTATAGGGTCCTTCCTTTTGGATTATGTAATTCCCCTGCCACTTTTCAGAGGGCAATTCTAAGCATATTTGTAGAGCCAGTCCATAACTCCATAGAAATCTATATGGATGATTTCACTCCCTATGGGTGTGATTTCCTAGAGACTCTCTCTAACTTGGGGAAAGTGTTAAATAAGTGCATTTAAATGAACCTATCCCTTAGTTCTAAGAAGTGTGAGTTCTTCATGAATGTAGGGATTGTTCTAGGTCACTCAATATCCCGGGAGGGACTACAAGTGGACCCAAATAAAATTGCTATAATAAAGAGGTTTTGTACTCCTCATAAGTAGAGGGATGTCAAAAGTTTCTTGGGCTTAGTTGGATACTATATAAGATTTATAAAGGACTTCAGCAAAATAGCCTCACCTTTGTTTGGACTATTGGCTAAGGACTTTGAATTTTGCTGGTAAGAAAGCTGCCAAGAGGCCCTAAAACCTTAAAGGACAAGTTGACTACTGCACCCATACTCCGAGGCCCAAATTGGGCTCTTCCTATCCACATCCATGTTGATGCCTCTGACAAAGATATAGGAGAAGCTCTAGGCCAGATAGATGACAAGTTTCCTTATGCCATTTACTCCATTAGAAAAAAATTATCCAAGGCTTAATTGAACTATACTGTGACTGAAAAAGAGCTCCTAGTTGTTTTCCATTCCTTGAATAAATTTAGACACTACATCACTGATTACGAGACCTTTTTACATACTGGCCATGCTGCTATTAAATTTTTGATGAACAAACGCGATGTGAATGCCATAATTATTAGATGGTTTCTTTTATTACAACAATTTGATCTAACTATCATTAATAAGCCTGG
Source organism: Pinus taeda (assembly GCA_000404065.3). Classification (NCBI taxonomy): domain Eukaryota; kingdom Viridiplantae; phylum Streptophyta; class Pinopsida; order Pinales; family Pinaceae; genus Pinus; species Pinus taeda. Next base: position 36,363 of record APFE031186381.1, read on the forward strand.
TTGAGAAAATGTGGTTGCAGATTTTTTGTCTAGACTTGCTTTGCCTGCAGGTGAGGAAGGAATGTTTGATGATCAACTGCCAAATGATCATTTATTTTCTATTTTAGTTCTCTCTTCATGGTTTACAGACATAGCCAACTACTTAGTGGTTGCACAGTTCCCTCCTAATCTGTCCTCCAAGGGGAAAAGAATAATTATAAGAAAGAGCGCCCCATTCACTTGGATTGGGGGTAATCTCTTCAAGCTAGGCCCAAATAAAATTTTGAGGAGATGTGTCAGTGAGGAGGAAGTCTTTGACATCCTCTTAGCCTATCATGATGGTCCTTATGGAGGTCACTTTGCAGCCAAGAGGACAACCTTCAAGGTACTACAAGTTAGCTACTACTAGCCCACTCTCCACCAAGATGCAAGAAGATACAGCAGTTGATGTGATCAGTGCCAAAGAATGGGGAAACCTAATCCCAGGGATGAAATTCCTTTGCAACCTCAAGTGACACTTGAGCCATTTGACAAGTGGGGCATGGATTTCATTGGGCCCATTCATCCACCTGTTTGGTCAATTTAGTGTGTCCTAAATTGCTATATAATTGTCAATCCGAGAGTCGTAAACTGCTGAAGTGAAGTGCACTATATATGCAAGATAACCGATTTCTTACTTCTTAGTCGTTTTTTATTTTTGGTTTATTTTTGGGTTTATCTTCTTGTTGATTCCATAATGTGATATGGCAATTCTAAAGATCAAGTATGGATATAAGTGTTCAAGACAATGGTGACCTTTAAAATAATTTCCAAACTTCAAAGTTTTCAAAAAGGTTTTCAAACTTGCAATGATGAAATCAATTACTAAGAGAAAATAAAAATGTACCTAAATCCTAATTAAACCAAACAATGAGCTAGTGACTATGAAACCCAGTATCCTTGCTGCTGTATAAAAAGAAAACTGAACTCAAAGCAATTCAAAAACTATAAGCAAAGTAAACTAAATCATATTACATCAACTCATATTCTGACCCCTCACCATTCGACTCGCTCTGGCTATAGGAGGTAATCATAAACAAATTGATTAATCTGATATCTAAATTGCATAAATTGAAACCAAGATCAAACTACGCATTCGTACTTCAATCCCTCACCATTTGACTCGCGCTGGATATAGGAGGTAACTGAAAATGACATAAGTAATCTAATCACTAACTTGTAAAAAAAATAAACTAATATCAAACTACGCATTCATACTTCAATCCCTCACCATTCGACTCGCTCTGGCTATAGGAGGTAACTGAAAATGACATGAGTAGTCTAATATCTATCTTGCAGAAAAGTAAATGAACAAAACAAAAATGAAAGAAATAAACAGTGCTGGAATTAGAACTAAGAAAATAAATCAGCAGAAGGACAAGATAATTCCATCATGTCATTAGTCATTCAAAAGCTATGTGCACTTGCCTGGGCTATCTATTAGAACCTGAAATAAAGAAACTAATCAGTTAACAGTCATTATAAAGCATAAAATAAACTATGGACGGAAATCAACATGAATACCATAAGCAGTGTAATATATACAAGCAAACGATTATGGCATCAAGAATTTAAATGAAGAAAGCATGAAACTATACAGTAATTATAGAACCTTGGTGTACAGGGGCCTTCTGCAACCTCGTCCAATGAGAAATCAACCACGAATTGAGCTTAAAAACAGTGTCTTCTCATATATTAAAATGCAGTCGTAATATAAGGATTAAGTCACAGCACAGTGGGATCGTAAAACAATCAAAATTACATACAAAAATCTAGTTGATATGCATATGAGAATGCTTTATTTATAACAGGAAATGACACAACTACTTCTTAAAATCTGCGCTGATAAACAGACACGTGAATGACCATGTCCGAAAATCTAGCAATATGGTAGCCATGAAAATTAAATCCAAGGACGGTGGCTGTTGGATTTGGTTCACGGAGCAGTCCACAGGTGTTAGCACACCTCTTGGGATTTAGGAATTTGCCACGCAAGTCTTCACGTGGTGAAAAACAGAGTTCTGCCACCATAAAACTCTTAGGTTGACCACCACTTGATTGTCTTTGACCACGGTCTTCTATGAGTGATTCGGCTGAACCAAGGGGACATGTTCCATGTCCACATCATTTGCAACTTGCCCATGTGGCCAGATTCTCCTGTAGACACCTGTAACATAGACTTCAACAAAAAGGCTGCGGACAGTTGAGCTGGCTGCAGAAAGTGACAAGATTTTGCAGTTGACTGAGCAAAAATCTAAATTAAACAGTAGTCATAAGACATAGTTAGGAAACCATTTTATATGCTCTTTTTAAACTAATATGCAATGATTTGATAGCTTGGAGGTTCAGGTAACTAGAAAAAAAGGCTAAAAAGGTGTATAGGGAAGATGCAAGTTTGGGACTCAACATACCCCCACTGTGAAGGTGTTGCATGTCCTCATGCAACCAAGATTTTAGTCATCTCCCTTTAATCTATGTATTCTGAAGCCTCTGCTAGTACATCCAGTCCTCTTCTCTTCTTTCTTGGTGCTACCACCATCCTGGGTTTCCTTATCAGACATCTGAATTTGAGATTGATTAATTCCCTGCTCAACTTTCTGCACTTTTTCTTTAATTTCTTTTTCTTTTTCTGCCATAGTCCCAAATGTAGCATAGTATTATCATGAATGATTTTGTCCACTTTGCTTTGCTCCTTTAATGCTTCATTTTCTTGTTTAATGTGCCTGTTTAAAACCTCAAGTTCAAACACTTCTTTTTTCAAGGATTGGACTTGTGCATCTTTTGTTATGTGAGGCAGAGTGGATGATGTGCTCGGGCCTGCAGCTGTCTTCTCTAAGGATTCGAGGTAATCATACACCTCTTGTTGACTTGGATCTATTTCGGGTGTTTTCCTTGGGTTGACTTCAAAGTCTTGTTGAGGAGGAGTATTGTCTTCTAATTCTGGCCGAGAAGGACTTACATCAACATCTGGAGGACTGGTCTCAATATTTGGCTGAAGATGAGGTGGACTACAGCCAGCTGGAGGTTTCTCGGGTGTTTCCCCACCCAAGTTGATGAAATGGGGTCCTTTTACTTGTGTTTCCCTCCACTTTCCTCTAAGCCTGCTGCTTCTTCTTAAATATTGTGGGCTAGTACTCTCTTCTTCCATGCTATGTTTTCCTTTTTCTTTCTTCTTAGTTGTAGCAGCTTGCTTTCGAAGGTGCACTAGTCTCTCAGACAACACTTGATAGTCTTCCTCTACAGATGGCTCTGGTGATTGGTAGACATCTTCTATGTTCCTTTTTCCTTTCAATTTCCTCTATTTCTTGTCCTTAGTTCTTTCCTCCTTCTCTTTTTGACCAATTTCTTTAGTTTTTCCAATAGGAGAGTCTTGGATTATGGCACTTTTTTCTTTTCTCCTACTCTTTCTTGGTGCCTTTGGTGTACTGCTTTCAGGTGCCTCAGATGGCTCTTGAAAGTAGTTTCTTACTAGAAACCGTTCCCAATCATCTTTGTTTTTCTTCAATTGATCTTCAATTAGAATCCTCATGAGTCCATGATGATATAAATGAGGTTTTATGTCCCCTATGTTCTTTTGGACTGTGGTGCTCATCTTTTTCAAGCTCAACAATAAGAAATAGGGCATATGAAGGGTTTGATTCTCTAAGAAGTTCATCAATAACCTAGTATGATACATGTACATTGCCCCAAATCGGCCTTCACAAGTGATAAAATTTTGAATGATTAACAGTAAGCTGGCCCACTCTTCTTTTAATGCATGAACAGGAATTCCTTTTGTGAATACAGTAACGTCCATACCTATGTTACGTAATATAATTCTCCATCCCTGCTCATCCAAACTTTTGTCTTTAAACCAACGCTCACCTTCCTGGGCAAGTCTGTGGCAGCTGCTATTGAGGCTTCAGTGACCATGAACTTAAGGTCTCCATTCTCCACCACTTGGTCATTGAAAGACCTTACAAAGGCTTTTGTTACTTCCTTATTGTGGCCCTTAAACTTTTGAATGAAGCGTAGCCATTTAGCCTTCTTCAGCAAATCTTTTACTTGAGGGTATCCTTCTAAGAACTTAGGCCCTTCTGGTTCTACCCTCAATAATCGTCCCATCCTTTCCTCTGTTTGAAATTCAACTGAAATTCAACTGTGTGTGAGGGTTTAACAGAGGTAAGATGGCTAGGTTGCAGGTTTTATGGAAAAACAGTGGCTGAAAATGGAAGATGGATAAAAGGTAACGGGAGTGTTCAGGAACTGTAAGCGGAAACAGAGGATGAGCAGCCGAGGTGAGTTCACAAAATGGAGTGGAGACGTATGCGAACGAGGTGTGGCTTTAACAAAATGATAGGGTAGTGAAGTGGAGTTGGAATTTTTGAACTAAATGGTTGCGTAAGAGATGTTACACATTGATGAAATGGATGCCAGAAGTACGGCCGAGAGGAGCCATAATTAAATGGGTCACATCTCATAAGTACAAGTGGAGTGTGAAAGTGCAGTCATCTACGAGTTAAACCCAAAAATTAAATATGAGACCGTTTAGGGAATAAATGCATGGTTCATGGAGTAAGGTCGTGGAATGGTAATGGATCTATTGTGGTAATCATTGCATATAGTGGAGATTTAAGGTTTAATAATTATGCAAAATTGTGCCTTTGATTGTTATTTGAAAGAAATTTTTACTCATACCTTGGAATCCTTGTTAGTTGTTGTCCATTAGCCTTAATCAACTGCTCCTTATTGATGTCTGTAGATGCTCCATATACATGTCTTCATAGCATATGCTCAGTCATACATGCATTTTCATGATTATTGCACTAACATCTTGACTGTAAATTTGAAAAATAGAGTGGTGGCTGCGGAAACTGCTTCTGGCTGTGGAAACTGGCACAGCAACCACTTGGCTGAATAGAGATAGTTAGATAATAACTATCTGAATGGAAATGGTCATGAAAAAGAATTTTATTGATGAAATGGAATGAAATGGATGAAATGGAATGAGATGAAGTTGAGTGGAGTGAAATGAAAATGAAATGGAGTGGGATGGAAATGAAGTGAAGTGAAAATGGGAAAGAAAGAGAGATATTTTTTTTGGAAAATATAGAGTGTCAGGTGTCCCTGATTTTCACTCTACATTTTTTGTATAAGACTGCCAATCAGTGATTGGTTTTCAGGCTTATACAATTTTTTTTTTAACAGAAAATAACAAAGGCTAGGCTGGTGGGGAAGAAGGATTCTTCTTCATCAGCTTTATTGTAGAATTCTCTTGAAACATTTTGACAAATTCCTCTTTTGAGAGTGGCTTATGATAAATCTTTAATCTGTGGCCATTCACAATAAGAGGAGTTTGAAATTCATCAATGGTCTTGATTCTTACCACTCCATTGCTAAAGACTTTGACAATCTCATATGGCACAAGCCAATGGGTCTGAAATTTACCTTTGAAGTCTTTAAACTTGGAATCAAATAGTAATGCCCAATCTCTCTCTTGAAACTTTTTCTCTTTGATGTATTTGTCATGCCACTTAGCTCTTTGATGTTGAACTAGATCAGTTCTTAGGATTGCTTCTTGTCTGATCTCATCTAGCTCATTCAGTTGCTCCATTCTGTGCTTTTGGGCTTCTGATAGATTCATCCCCAACTGAACTGCCATCTTGAAAGTCTTGACTTGAAACTCAATGGGGAGCAGGACTTCTTTCCCATAAACAATTTGATAGGGAGAATGTCCTATTGTATTCCTCCATGTAGTTCTATAGGCCCATAAGGCTTCAGGAAGCCTTTCAGCCCAATCTCTTCTGTGTAGATGAACAATTTTGGTGATGATGCTTTCAATAACTTTGTTTGTAGAATCCACTTGGCCATTTTCTTGCGGATGGTAAGGAGTAGATTTTTTGTGCTTGATTTTGTACTCTTCCATCAGCTTCTCCATCATGTTGGATGTAAATTGATCTCCCTGATCTGTCACAATTTCTCTTGGGACACCAAAGCGAGTAAAAATATCCTCATAAAGAAAACTAGCAACTGAATTTTCAGTAGCAGAAAGTAATGCTTTAGCTTCTACCCATTTAGTGACATAATCAGTGCATACCAATATATACTTCTTTTTCTTAAATGGTGGATTAATGGGTCCAATGAAATCTAAAGCCCATTTTTCAAAGGGTTCGATGAGTACCTGTGGTTTTAATGGCATTTCATTTGAAAGAGTCGGTTTCCCTACTCTTTGGCAGCTGTCACACTTTTTGACATATTCTTTTGTATCCTTGAAGAGGGAAGGCCAATAATATCCTAAAGAAAGGATTTTATAGGCCGTCCTTTTGTCAACAAAGTTTCCACCGCATGGTTCATCATGACATGCCTTGAGGATGTCAGGCATTTCATCTTCCCGAACACATCTTGTGATCACACAATCTGGCCTTGTTTTAAACAATTCGTTAGAAATCCATGAATATTTTGAACTCTCCTGAATAATTCTTTTTTTTTCACTAGGAAATAGATGTGGAGGTAGTTTCCCTATAACCAAATAGTTAGCAATATCTGCATACCAAGGAGTCTTAGTAGTTACTGCAAATAAATATTCATCTGGAAACTTATCCTCTACATGAGAATATTCTTTAGTATTTTGGATCCTAAACAAGAAATCAGCTACTGTATTTTGTTTTCCTGGTCTATCTAACACAGTAATATTGAATTCCTGTAAAAGTAAGAGCCATCTTGTAAATCTGCCATTAGTAACAGGTTTGTTCATTAGATATCTAATCGCAGAATGATTAGTATGGAAAAAAGTTTCATAGCCTGTTATATAATGTCTAAACTTATTGATTGCATGAACAACAGTGAAGAACTCTTTTTCAGTCACAATATAGTTCAACTCAGTGGGAGTCAAATTTTTACTGGTATAGTAAATGGCATAAGGAACTAAACCCTTTTGACCCAACAAGCTCCTAGATCTGTATCTGAAGCATCTGTAGAAGTATGGAAAGGAAGTTTCCAATTTGGTCCTCTCAAAATAGGTGCTTCAGATATTCTTGTTTTCAAAGTTTCAAATGCTGATTGACAATCAGGATCCCATTTGAATTCACAGTCTTTTGTAAGCAATTTGAAGAGTGTAGATGTTATTTTGGTGATGTTTTCTATAAATCTTCTATAGTACCTAGTAAATCCCAGAAAACTTCTAACATCTTTTTGACAATTTGGAATAGGCAACTCGGAGATGACTTCAACTTTTGATCTATCAACTTTAATCCCATCCCCTGAAATATGATGTCCCAAAACAATCCCTTCAGTAAACATCATAAAACATTTTTCATGACTCAATGAAAGGTTTGTTTCTTTACATCTTATAAGGAATTTTTCCAAGTTCTCTAATGCCTCTTCAAATGAATCACCATAAACTTTAAAATCATTCATATAGACCTCTACACAATCATGGATTAGATCAGAAAAGATTCCTAGTACTGCCCTTTGAAATGTTGCGGGTGCATTACATAATCCAAAAGGAAGCACTCGGTAAGAAAAATTTCCCCATGGACAAGTGAATGTGGTCTTATCTTGAGCTTCAGGTGCCACCTCAATTTGATTATAGCCACTAAAACCATCCAAAAATGAAAAGTACTTTTTGTCTGCTAGAGTATCTAATACCTGATCGATAAAGGGTAAAGGAAAGTGATCCTCCAAAGTTGCTTTATTCAATTCCCTGTAATCAATGCATACCCTCCATTTACCATTCATTTTAGGTACTATAACCAAAGGAGAAACCCATCGGCTATCTGAAATTGGATAAATGAAGTTTATATTGAGTAGTTTTTGGAGCTCTTCTTTCACTATCTCCCTAAGGTTTGGATTCATCCTTCTCTGAGGTTGTCTGATTGGTCTACTGTTTTCCTCGACGTAGATGTGATGAATGCAAGTCTTAGGGTCAATACCTTTCATATCTATATACTCCCATGCAAATGTAGTAGAATGTTTTTGCAAGATCTTGGTTAGTTCTCCCTGTTGTGATCTTTCCAAGTTTTTGTTGATATTCAATGTTTTACCTGGAAAGATCTCAATGGTGGAACTACCAAACTCTTCCATAGAGAAAAGAGACATTTGTCTAGATGATAGATACTCAATGTCAGAATCTAACTGAAATTGTGTGTGTTCATATTCTGAAGATGTTTCAAAGTTTTCTAATGTGTTCAGAATCTGACTATCTTCACTTACTTTAGAAATGGTAAAGACAAGTTGTATAGTGTCCTCATCATCAACCTACTCATTATCTCCTATTTCTGTAATTGCTTTTGCTAGAGGATACAAATTGAATTTCTTTGTCGAATTACCATCAGAAATATACATATCCCCAGACCTACAACTGATAAAAGCATCAGTTTGGCTAGCCAAGTCTTCCTAAGAGAGGGTGACCTCAGATTACTCTTGGGAGTTAAAATCATGAAATCTACTGGATATTCCCAAGAGTCTAAGGAGACCGAAATGTCTTCTAATACACCATCTGGTTTGATAATTGATCGATCTGCAAGTTGCAGTAAAGTAGGTGTAAAAAGAAGATTAGGAAGTTTCAGTTGTTCCATGGTCTATCTACTCATGATGTTGATAGCAGCCCCTAAATCAATCAAACTATTTGGAATTTCTACCCCATTGATATGTGTTTTGACAATTGGACTACCCGGATCTACATGCTTCTGCATAGTAATCTTTCCCATCATGATATCTACAATTTTTCCTACCAGGTGGATTCTTCTTGTATCTCTAGGTTTCCTTCCTGGTCTTTTAAGACTCAACTCCTTTATTGTTTTTGCTAGAATAGGAATCTCTTTAATGGCTTGTAACAAGGGAATCTTGATATAGACATTCTTCAATTCATCTAGAAAATCATAGTCCGGCAACAAGATTTGTTTTTCCACCCGTTTGTCAATTTGTAATCTTTCAGGAAAAGGAGGTGTGGATGAAGATGCAGGTTTCTCAACCATAGGAGTTGTGGGAGTTAACTCTTTTTCTTTTTCTTTCTGAGTTCTTGGGTTTTGAAGAGATGCTTCAGAACCTTTATTGGCTTCAAGAGAATCTTCCTCAGAAATGCTTTGCTTTTGGGCATCTATAGACGGTTTATCTAAGACTCTACCAGATCTGAGTTGTACATCATTGAGAGGAACAATCATATAAGTAGGAAATTGTTGACCTTCTATTATGTAAGAATTTTGAGGGTTTTTATTATTGGGGTTTGGCAATGGCTGGGAAGGAAGTTGATTTGGCTTATGTTGGAATGGAAGTAAGAGTTGAGAATTTGGATTCTGTTGAGAAGGTTGTTGTTGTTGTGGAAATGGCAATGATAGTTGTGGATTTTGATTTGGAAGTTGTGGAGTTTGTTGGTTTTGAAAACATGGAGGATATTGATAGAATTGAGCAAATCTCCCATAAGGATTTTGCATACCTTGTACCCATGATTGAAATGGATTTTGTTGTTGGGGCCAAGGTTGTTGCCAAGGATTCCAATTTGGTGGGGTTTGAAGGTTCATAGAGTTGTTAAACCCTTGGTTTTGTTGCCCTTGCCAAGGTCTCCTTGCAACAAAACAGAGAGACTCAATTGTATTTGGATCTTCTTGAAAGACAGCTTTGAGCCCAGGAATTGAAGGACAATCCTTGGTCTAGTGATTCTCCGAACAGATCACACATGTTTCTACAATTTTTGCATCCAAGGCACATTTCCTTAGAGCATGTTTCTTTCTACATTTTGGGCAAAAGATGGCCAAAGCTTCAGCTTCTGCTTTCTGCTTATTGTGTATCTTGAGAGTGTCTAGTTGCTCACTCAGACTCCCTAAGATATCAGTTTTGAATTCATCAAGCATGTTGCCAATCTCAGCCCTACTTACTGATCCAGTTGCAGATTTGTTTACTCTGATGAGAGAAGGATCTCTAGGCCCTTTTTGAGTTTTAGATTTCCCCCTTGAGAGAATGGACACATAGCTCTGCTATATCATGAAGTGGAAGTTGAGATATGTCTCCTTTTCCCATCATGTTCAAAATATCTATCCATTCATCTCTAATGGCTTTTAATAGAAGGGCTTTCAAGGTCTCCTCATCTAAGTTACTCATTTTTGATCTTTTCAGGTTGTATTGAAATCTTTCAAGTAAATCCTCCAAGTTTTCATCTTCTCTTTGCACCATTTTGAATACCTCATCCTTGTGATTGGTGGGCATACAATAGTCCAGGTAGCTATCCAAAAATGTTTGTTTCATATCATTCCAAGTGCTAATGGATTGAGTGAGTAATCCCATGAACCATTTCAAGGCTGCTCCTTTCAATGTTGAAGGAAACAGTTTGATTTTTTGAGAGTCTTCCAGATAATCATAAGTTCGACACACGACCTCAAACTCAAATAGAAATGTTTCAGGGTCCTCATTTCTTAACCCATGGAAGTTTGGGAGGACAAATGGTGAGATGTTTTTCATTGTGGCTCGGGAGTCCTTATCGACTATAGGAAATCCGAATGAGTTATCTCCATCCCTATTTCCCCCAATGTTACCTCTACCTCCTCCATTATTTCCTCCTCCTCCTCTACCTCTACCCCTACCAAATCCGTTTGCTCCTTCTTCTGTCATGGTAGTTTCCCCTGAGACTTCAGAGTCCTCTGGTTCCTCTACTAAGGGTGAATGAGGAGGAATTTCTCCCTCTTCTTCCTCAGGTGATTCTACTTCTTCAATTACAATTTGTCTCCATGTAGAAGGAAGGAAATGATCTCTTCCTAATTCAGATTCGATGGATGGTGTGGGAGAGTCAACTACCCCCTCTTGAATTCCAGGAATCCTAGGGCTAGGAGTGTAAGTTGGAGATGATGGAGGTGTTTCTTGTCTATTCCTTGAAGTAGATGGAGTTGTAAAAATCGAACTCTTGGCTCTAGCTAAAAACCTTCCCCTAGAATCTCTTTATCTATGCATGTCATTTTTTATTTTTCTTCAAGTCGGGCTAATAATTCTCTTTCTGATCTTTCAGGTCACTCTAGGTGCAAGAAGAGAGCATACTCAAGAAACTATTAAACCAATAACTTTCTCTTTTCTAATCCTCCAGATCACACTAAGTGCAAGATGAGAGCATACTTTGAGAGGTTATCAATTTTCCTTCCTTGAAATTTTCTTTTTTTTTTTATAGAAATTGGCTACCCAATTTCACTTCCCCGGCAACGGCGCCAAAATGTTTGGTCGATTTAGTGTGATCTAAATTGCTAATTAAAATGTCAATCTGGGGTTCGTAAACTGATGAAGTGAAGTGTACTATATGTACTAGATAACCATTTCCTTAGTCCTTTGTCGTTTTTGAGTTTTTTAGTTTGTTTTTGGATTTATCTTTCCCTAATGTGTGATGGCGAGGATGAAAGTGAAGTATGGAGTATAGATGGTGATAGTTTCTACAGTGATTTTCTCAAACTTGAAAGTGCTCAAAAAGAAAGCTTTAAAACAACTAAACTGAAATCAATTCTTAAGAGGAAGTAAATGCATCAAATAGTGAACTAATGACAATGGTCCAGTATCCTTGCTGCTGAATGAAAAGAAAGTAAAAACTAAAAGTAACTCAAACTGAAAGCAAAGCAACTAATCCACACTACTTAAACTCCTCAGATCCTTTACCCTTCAGCTCAATCTACCTTGTGGGAAGCAATCATGAACAAGTCAAGCAATATGATATCTAAATGGCAAGAAATTAAATTGCATAAAAGAAACTAGTCACACTACTTGAACTCTTCTGGTCCTTTACCCTTCAGCTCAATCTACCTTGTGGGAAGCAACCATGAATAATTTTAAGCAATATGATAACTAAATGGCAAGAAATTAAATTGCATAAAGAAACTAGTCACAATACTTGAACTCTTCTGGTCCTTTACCCTTCAGCTCAATCTACCTTGTGGGAAGCAACCATGAATAAGTTTAAGAAATATGATAACTAAATCACAATACAGTTAGTAATATTCTGATTTCTTGCTAATAGAGTCACTTGACTATAGAAAGAAACCATAAACTGGTGAGCAATATGATATCTAAATAACAGAAAAATAAATAAGCAAATCACAACTTGGAAAAGGTAGTGCTGAAATTAAACTTCAGAAAATGAAAGTTAGTAGGAAGGACAAGATGATATCATATGCCAATAGTTATCAAAAAGATGAAAATTTGCCCAGGCTGCCTAAGAAAACTTGCAGAAAAGCACTGATCAGTTGACAACTATAAGAAAACAGAGGTGAAAATATAAACAACAGTGAGTTAAGAAACATCAAACAGTGTGCTATGTACAAGCTAATGATTATAAAAACAAAAACATAATAAAACTAAATGGAAACTTTACAAGGCTTCAGCGCGCAGGGGCCCTCTGCCACTTCAGCCAGTCAATGAGTAGTCACACGAATAAACTTAGAAAAGTCTTCTCATATATTTAAAGCAACAACATATATAAAAAGTGGGGTGATAACACATTAGTTCAGAATTCACATATCCCAAAAAGCTCCTTTACAGCATTCATCGACGGGTTATTTACAATGCCAAAATGTTGAAGCTAACTAACAAACTCCTATGCTATTGACTGTGTTACCAAAGACACGTAGATCCCTTCAACCGAGATCTAGCGTAACTGTCATCATGTCTATTAAATCTCCGGAGTGGTAGCTGTTGGATTTAGGTTACGGGAATGATCTCCAGGTGTACTGGTGTCTTCGTGAGCTGAGGACTATGCCACGTAACATTCACGTGCTCAAAACAAAGACGTGCCAGCGCTGAACTCCTTGGTTGGCTTTGTCTTTGACCTTCGTTGACCGTGACCTTCCATGGATGATTTGGCTGATTTGAAGGGACACGTTCCATGTATCCATCACCTGGAGCTTGCCCATGTAGCTCGTTTCTTCATAGGACACTTGTAGCATAGCTTTTAAAAAAATAACTGCGGAATCCTGTGCTGGCTGCAGAAACCTATGCTGGTTGCGGAAACTGACAAGTTTCTGCAGCTGCATGAACAAAAAACTAAACCAAACAACAGTCATAAGCATACTCAGAAAACCATATAAAAAGTTATTTTTAGACTATAATGCAATGATTTAACAACTGGGTGGATGAAGTAAGTGGAAAAATAAGACTGAGAGGGTGTATAGGAAGGTGCAGGTTTGAGGCTCAAGAATCCTCATAGAACAATGTGAAGAATCTATAGAAGGAGGGATGATCCACATAGGATTATGGATTTTGAAAAATTATGTTCAAAGGACTCACACAAGGTTGGTACCAGTCAATTCAAAATCAGAAGTGCCCACACAGGCAAGAGGCGTAATGATTCTTGACACAGATGTAATTTCGAGAAGGGTGTCCAGAGTCATTAGAAAATGGTGACAGAGCAAGATTATAAGTAGCAAGGGGCTTTCTAGATTCATCAGAGTCATAGTGTTCTGGTAGTTTTTAAATGGTGTGAGCAATTCATGTTGCAGTGTTTTTTGATGGAGGTGTTCATCGAGTGCTAACTTCTGTTCTCCCCTCCTACCGGCTGGTAGAGGTATCCATATCTCTTATATCTGTCTTTGCTATTCTTACGCTAACTCCTGGCATGTCACTATGGATCAAATAGCGCCAAGTTTTGGGGTGATAATCTATCTCTTGTCAGTTCCCATTTCATCCTACCTCCTATATTCCCTTCGCTCTTTCATTTTCTCACTTACCTCAGTGCATATTGTCTCTATCCCCTCAATCATTCTGACTTTGTCACGTTGTATCTTCCCCCTCTCCACCAGCGCTCTCCCCAACAGTCATCTGTTCTTACCAGCTTTCAGAGCTCTTCTGCATTCCAAGCTCTCCCTACCCTCCAAAATAGTTCTTCAGAACCCCTAGTCTTTTCCCTACTACTTCGAGAAGACCACCGACCAAGCATCGAATCAAGCACAAGGAGTCGATTCCTCTAGCACCGACAATGTCTGATAACCCCTTGGACTGGATTGATACCAACAACAATTGTGCTCTCTACAAGGTGCATTGCTTTATGATAGGACGATCTATCAAATACTCCAATGAACTCAAGGCTGAAGTTGAGTCAGAAAACAAATCCAAGAAAAAGAAATTTTAGAAACAGAAGGCCGAAATTGAAGGGCTTAAAGAGAAATGCCACCACTTAGAAGAAGCAGTAAGTTACATCAGGACTCTGAACCATAGTGTGCAAGGTGAAGCATCAACCAAGCATAGTGACAAGAAAGATCAGCCTCTACATGACTCTGTTAATCAATTCTGGTGACTACTCAGTTAATTTTCTATGCAATGTAAATTTTGCTTTCTATTAGGCCAGTTACTCTGACAATATAGTGAGTATGTTTTTCAAAATTCAAGAAACATGAACAGTGAATTGGAAAATGGTACTGTGATCCCATTTTGCACCAATTGCACTATCTTACTCCTTCCATATGTACTAGGACATAGTCCCTTTTTCAATGTTTTATAATATATAAGTACCCGATCTTGTATATATATATATATATAAAGAGTTATATATATATATATTATATTATATATATATATATATATATATATATATATATATATAACTCTTTATAATCACTCTTTTAAAAAATGACATGACAAAAACATGTGAGAAGAAATTTAAAATCGTACCCACTTGTCTTTATGAGTTTAGAAAATATCATGTGACTTTTAAATCCTATGTGACTATGCCTTTTGACCCTCAAACAAATTGACTCCATATTGAGTTGCAACAAACACTAACTACTCTACTAAATGGTGGCTTGCTTGTTGAGCACTCAATTTCCCCAACAATGGGTGTTCACAGCAGCTGCAACAGCTTCTTCAAAATGGATGGGTTTTCAACCTTCAAGAAACTTTAACTATGTTGTCTACAAACCAAAAAAGCTCGGCTAAAACCGCTGAGAAACTTCCAACTATCTTATCACTTGCACATGAATGTTGGGTTGTAGAATCTCTCTGTCTCAGACCTTGCTTTGATACCAATTAGTTGGAAAGGCAGAGGAGACAAATCATGAATTCACACACAAATCCAGGAGATGCATCTCTTATATTGATCACACAAAACATGATGCTTACAATGAACCTTGTGAAGGGTATTTAACCTTTTCCAACTAGCCACTTGCCTAAAATATATTGACATGAAACCACATGCAATCACACACTAAAAGTCATCTATCGCTTGACTTGACTCAACACTCTAAATCACTCAGTTAACTAACTCTCTATGTTTAGCCAACTCCTAATGCAAGAGTCATTATCTTATTTTAACAATAGTTATGTATTTGCATTACTCTTTGATATCTCTAAAGAGGATTCCATTATTTGTCATTAGATAATCTCGTCCAATGTGTTTTTGTTTAACTATCAGTTGGGGATTCGTTAACTTTCTTGTGTTTCTGGGAATTTTAGCAATACTACACCATACACGTAAACCTTTATTCAAGACAAACCAATTCATTTTATCTTAAATTATCCTTTTGTCTTGAAATAGAGTTTTTATTTATTTATTTATTTATTTATTTATTTAAATTATCGTATCATTTAAGGCTTTTAATTTGGACTTTCTTTTAAGTGGTTCAAACTAAAAAATGATTTTCTTCTCAAACTTGTTAACATAATGATTCATATTGGTTTTCTTTCCCAAACCTATGAACACATCTACGCATCTTCCAACCAGTTCTCACCTCTCATTTGGTAGGGTTTCTCTCTATGAGAGTCTTTCATTTTTCCCTTAGTGTTAGGCTTCCATGCCTCCTTCCTGTCACATATTCGCACCCCTACTGCAGGTAATCTTTTATGTTTTCATTTGAAGTTGCCGAGTTTCTTTGTAGGGTTAACTCATTTGTCTTAGAAAATCATTTAACTGAGAACACCTTGGGGTTAATATAGGGGTTTTCAATTTAGTTATTTGGTGGCTCGAGAGTATTCTGCATTAGGTAAATGGCAGCTTTTTCCTATTAACCAGGGTTATTACTCACTTTGGTTTTTCCTTTTAAATTTGATGGGGTGGGGACATTTACTAATTAACATTGTGTTTGGTATTTTTTATTGATTCTTTTGAAATTTTGTTTGGTATTTTTGATTGATTCTTTTGAAAAACTCATGAGAATATTGGAAATCTGATGATTTGTTAAGGGTTTACCCTTTTCCAAAACCGGGGAATATTTTTCTCAAAGTCCTTATAGAGAGACTAATTGAATAAGGGTTTTGTTGTGACAAGGTGAATAGCCAACGAAGGGTTTCATGTCAAATAAGTCAAGGATTTTATCTTCTTAGTTTCTTTGTTAGAACTCATAGCATGGCTGTTTTCCTCTTAATTTCTCCTTGTTACTTATTACACAACTACCATGAAGAGTGACTGAGGGTACTAATTAATAAACACTTGGTACTCTTTGTCTCAGATATGAGGGTTTATTTTTAATTTTTAATTTTCTATAATATTCCCTTTCTTTAAATAATATTCATTGTTAAGTTGACAGTCTCCTCAAAATTCCCAATATTCATGTTAACTAAGTCTAAATTCAACAATATATTGGGAGATGCACTTGAGGAAAAATTGTTAAATGAGAATGAAATTATGGTTACTAATATTCTTCATGGCAGAGATAAATGATTTGCTGATATTATCTATGGAATAAATAAAGGTTCTAAAAAAATTAAGATGAGGATAATTAGAATCTGTTGAAAAGCAAGACTTGGTCTTCTTTTGGATCAAGTAAGCAGATAATTTAGTTCCTTCACATATGTTTTGCAGGCACGGGTTACATAAACAATGGAGAAAGCTTTTTGGAATGGTGTTGAAGAATCTCATGCATGTGATCATCCTAATTACAATTGGGTGGTTGGGCTTGTGGAAGAAGCAAGGGATGAGATTCTTTCATTGATTCCTAAAAGTTGGAAACAAGAACTCCTTGAAAGCATTAATGTGGATCTCTTGTCTCAGTTTCTATTTATGTAGAAGAGATAATACTTTTGTGGCACTGTATTGATGTGGATTTTAATTGAATTTCATATTTTCTTTCTTCATCTAGATATTGGAGTTAGGAAGACAAGACATTGAGTTTCTTAGTAAGCTTATGGGATATTAATTAGGTGTTGTATTGAAGCTTTCTATTCCAACAAATGATAAAGAGTCAAAAGTAACTCATAAAAAATTATTTCATGAATTATCTGGGATAGTGGTTGGAATGGACAAAAATTCAAACTGTTCCTTTGCATGTGCCTTAGTAAAGGGCCTTTTCTTTATTTTAGAACAAATACAGGTATTGTTGTTGTATGTCATTATTGCATATATAATATTCCAGTTTAATAACCATTGCTTTCATGTCATGCTTTTTTTTACGTACCTACAAATTGGAAAATGGGGTATGGATGGCATGCCTTGTTGTGGTGTTTTGAAATATGGATGTGCTAGGGTCAACATACTTATGAGCTTCCTCTTTATGTTTAACAAGAAAAGTGAAAGAAAAGTTGTAAGACTATGAGTCACCACATATTAGTTTTCTTGTTTAAGATTTTCCTATAACTAAAAGAAATTGTACTGCTTATCTGGCAATTAATGAGTCACCTTTGTGGAACTTGATTAAATTGCTCTATCATATGCAGAGGCATCCCATTGTCTGATTTTCCATGCTGCTCATGCCTGATAAGATGCATGATTTCTTTATTCATCATAACAGTTTACATTATAATTGACACCTTTGTAATGCCCAGAGATTGGTGTTGAAAGACTAGTTTACCTGTTAATTCTAGTTGTGTCAAATTTGAGTCATTGAGATAATTTGTACCTAAAGGAATATGATCCCACAAAGAAAATGAGAAATTTGGATAGCTAACTCATTTAAGTTCACTATATGATGGGATCTGTTTGTGAGCGGTGTCCTTTGGTGTTCTATATGAGGAACTTACCCTGTAAATTCCTACAAGAGTAATATGAGCCCACAAAGAAAATGTGGAATTTGGAGAGCTAACTCATTTAAGTTCACTATATGATGTGATTGAAGATGAACCAGTCCATGTTAATGCTAAACAATACCATGGAATTTTGTGACATCGACAATCGTTAGCCAAAGCGGAATTAGAAAATAAGCTCATCATAGTAAGGAAGGTAAGGAACCATTGTTTTTATGATTATTTCTCAAATTCATAACATGTTTGTTCAAAACAATGTTGCATTGGACCATTTGAGGGCTTGTCACTCCAAGTTGCTCCCAGGTCCACTCCTAGAATCACACACACACACATATACACACATTATAATAATCATATGTACAAAATGCTCCATGGCTAGCATCGTTCCCTAGAATTTTTGGTGAAGGACCACTCCCCGATGTCAGAATGCCTGCTCCTTCGCAACACTAGTTCAAATGAACTTTCTCCCACCCTATTTTGGCTATCCAAATTGTATTTATTTAATCTTTTGAAGTAAGCATGTTAACATATTTGGTTATTAATATATTGTCATGTTTTTTGTATTTTAATGTATTGTTTCTTATACTATGATGTCTTCTCTTCATCCTTATCTCCATGAATCTTGTCATCTTCATGCAATGCGAAAATCAAGGGGATGTGGTGGTTGCTTCCTAAATAAAAAATTGTTGAAGACAAAAAAGTTTAATGTTGATGATGGGAAATTAATAGAATGACAAGACACACAAGCTATTAGTTCATCAAGCACTGAAGCTTTGCAGTCTGAAAATAGAAATATGCATTCTTCAGAGGTACATGGTAATTCAGGGTTGTCAGGATCAAATGTTACAAGCATGTTGGAATCATGCCCTCATGGAATAAGTTACGACTATAATCAAGGGAATGGAGGGTATCTTTACCACCATGCTAGTTCACATTTCCATTATTGGGGTTCAGTCCTCTTTCAAATGGAAGTGGTGAAGTAGAGAGTGGGAAACGTATGGGATATAGCATCAAATGGGTTGCAGCAGGTAACTGCTATGATCCAATGAAAGTTTGACATTGGTTTGGTTGGGCTCTAATTTGTTTCAGTGTCATGTTTCATATAATTATAACATTGGAGTATGGGAGAAATTTACTTCAGTTCAAGGAAAGTGAAAATTATGGTACTGGGAGGGGAGAAAGATGAACTAAAGCTTGTAGATTTATTTTTGTTTTCCAATGTTATCATATAAGAAAGTAGCTTGTTTCAGGTTTCTTTTGGGATGATGATGTTGGATGTAAAAATATCTTGGTAGCTTTCGTCAAATCCTCGTGCATTTGAGACCCTAATTGTGGAGGTAACGAGATGGAAGACCAAATACACTTAAGTGCGTTTCTGGTACAATGTTGACTGTGAGTAGTACTATGATTTAGTGTTCCAGTGTTTCATCAATAAATTGGCCTAGACCATTTGGTATTTCTAAGAGGAAAATCATTCTTGGATGGTTACCGTTTGACAATTGAGCATTTCATGATTTTAGTTAGAAAGTATTTTATTCAGGAAATTATTATTAACACTATGATGTTTGGATGATTTTCTATCTGCACATATTTTAAAACTATAGTGGCATACACAATTACCATAGTAAGGGCATGGTAATCAAATAACTAGACATGCAACATAAGAGTAGTTCTCTTTTTCAAAAACTATCTCATAGCATGACGAGTACAATGAAGACTTAAGTATTTGTTGTAATGGTTGTATATAAGCTTAGCATAGCTACTCTTTTTCGAAGTCAAACCCCTTTCCCGAATTTCATTAAACCATTCATTTACTTCTTCCAGCTGTCCTCCTTTATACAACCCTTCAACCAGTGTAGTATAAGTTGCAACATTCAATACTATACCTTTTCTAATAATGTCATCATGGATTCTATTTAGTTGTTCCACATTTCCCTTGATGCAGTTGATCTCCACAACTGCAAAGAAAATTGTTGATGTAGGAACCAATCCTTGGTCTAACATTTGAAATATAAGATTATTCACTTCCTCTACCATTCCAAGCTTAGAAAGTATGCTAACGAATGAACTGTAGCTATCCATGTCAAGGAGAAGACCATGTTCTATGATATGGTTGTGTAGTTCATTAGCATGTCCAATGATTCCCTTTTGCAAATGAGTTTCAATTAAAATTGTATAGCTTTTAAATCTTGGTTTAAATATACTTTGATGAATTTGTTGAAGGAGGTAGTTGACGTCCTTCAAATTACCTATCCTGCAAAGACCTTTGATAAGTGCATTGTAAATTTTAATTTGAGGCACAAAGCCTCCTTGTGAAATGAGATCATTCAAAGATTAAGAGCCTATAACACTCTACTTTCCTTGTAGTATCCATCAATAAGTAAATCATAGGTGCAAAAGTTAGAAACGCGACCCGTTTGATGCATGTCTTGTATAATTTTAAGGGCTTCTGGTAGCTTAACCCTATAACAAAAAGTTTCAACAACATAATTCCAAGTATTAGTAGGACAAAATCCCCTTTCTTACAATTATTTAAATATTTCCATCACCAATTCTAGTTGTTCCATATGACCTAAAGCTTTAAGAATCATATTGCAACAATGAACGTCACTTGCAAAGACTTGTAATATGTCAACAACTTCTAGCATCATTTGACGTTTCACACAAGTCTTGTTTAGCTTGTTAAGGACTATAGGTACTGAATAACATGAATATGTAGAATTTAATGCCATAAAAATGCCCGAAATTAAGGTTTTATCCTTGCAGGCAATAACAAAATGATCCATTACAGTCTGTGCATCACTGTACATATTAACCCTTATCAATATATGAATCAGAGTTAAGTGAACTTGTAGATTTTGCTAAATATGCTGTTTTTCTAACCAACTGAAGAATTGCAATGCCAATCTAGCATTATCTTGGATTTCAAGCAATACTTAAATTAGAACACATGGAATCAATTTAGATGATAATTCCTCCAACATTACCCAATGATGTTCTGTTAAAAATTTAGGGATAGTAACAATATTACTAGAATTAACTTCTTGAGTGTAAACATTGTTTTTGTTATTCACAAATTTTAATGTTGAGCTTCCATGAGAATGTTTGTGCTAAAATATATCTCTTTCCAGTAGCACGATCAAGAAAATAATTAGCCTTGCGGTCAAAAGATTTTTTCTGTATAACATGAAACCCTTCCCATCTCCCTGCACTATTTTAAATTTCAAGCCTGCTTAGTAGGGTTATTATTGCAAGTGCTAGGGCTTTAAAGATCATATAAGGCTTAAAAATCATTATTTTAACAACTCTATATAGCCAACAAGACCTTAGTTCACTGTTGAGTTCAATGGAGTGCGAGGCCTTCCATACTAGGGTCCCATTTTTTCTTGGGTTTGCCCAACCCATATGTCATGTCGAGAAAAGGATAAGTTTGGTTGCCCTATTGGAGGATTTGGCAGAACTAATGCGCTCAGACCTCATTGATAAAAAGGCAAACATCCAAGCAATACTATTGCCACCATTTTTTCTCTTGGTATAGTGATGTGGTTCTAATTAGCAATGGTTGGCTTGTTGTTCGTGACTTGGTTTTTATATATAACTTTCTTCTCACATGGCATGAGACCAGCTCCATGGAAAATCAATTCTAAAATTTATCCTTCAAAATCTAGAAGTATGTGTAGAGGCATGGCTGCAACAGTTTTTTGGATATTGAATCTGATTGTTTCAGAGAGATTCCGGTCTTTGATTGATGTGTTGGGCACATCCAAAACATTTATCATATTTGCTGCTATTATTGGAGTTGTATTTCTTTTTGTCCTTCCTTTTGTTCATAAGATGAAATGCCTGAGCTTTGAGGAGGTCGATAAATTATGACAAGGGATATCATATAGTGGTAGTATAAGGGATGAAGGTTCTTTTAACAAACCCCTTCTTGATGATCATCATACATTTTGAAGTAGCAAATCAGATGCTAAAATCTCTCGTGAAAGAGGGCATTCAAATCAATTGTTGCAAATCGATGAATGAAATTTTTGAGGTATTATAGGAGGATGTACTACTTAAATGGGATATCACCAATCATATTGACAAGTTTTGTAGAGTGGCATATCGACATGTTTTACATGGTGGCAGTGTCATAATTTGCACTATTTTTTTATAAGATATTATCAATTTTTTTGAAAATTCCATTCGATATGTTGGATAACAGATGCTTCTACTTGTTTCATTCATCAACATATGCTTTGAAAAGATTTTGCATTGCTACCACTCCCCAAATATGGGAATTTTAATTTAGAACTACATTTTCATATGCAAAGGATATATATTTGATGCTTTCCTTGATTTGGGATATACATCATTCCGTTGTATTGAAGTTACATCATTTGTAGATTAAGTTAGGCAAACACCAATGGGCTTTTTCGGGTTACTCTCCTAACACTAGTTCATGTGGTCCAAATGCTTCAGGAATCAGTATTTTCATACTATTGTTTTTGAGGATGATGGTCTTCCACTAGAAATATAAATATAGAATAAAGAAATGCACTGGCAAGTTGAATTTGGAGTTGTTGCACATTAGAGGTACAAGGAGGGTGAAGAAACACACTCTTCCTTCATTGTTCAAATGGTCGAGTGGGCATGATGGGTGCTAATGTGGAACATTGAGATTATGGACACTAAACTACTATTATCTCCCCAAGATGCATACATGAGACCACCTTTTCCTTACCGTTCCCATAAAGATGGTTTCCCATATATAGATAAATTCTACAGCCCACCATGTGGCACAATGATAGTCTCCTCCTTATAATGTAAGATGATAAAATGAGTATGGTATTCATAAAAACACCATATTATGATGTAGTTGCTTTGCAATCTGCTTGTTTTGAAACTCATTTGCTAATTTTTTACACAATTTTTTTATGCATGTTGTTCGAAATTTCTACCATCATATCAATTTCATGAATAAAGAATTGCTTATTGTTGTTAAATAGATGGTTGTGCAATATCTACCTCCAAATTTGATTGTGAAGGATTTTCTAGAAAAAATAACTTATGGTAGTTCACCTCTTACATCTA
The DNA here is from genome assembly GCA_000404065.3 of Pinus taeda. Taxonomy (NCBI): domain Eukaryota; kingdom Viridiplantae; phylum Streptophyta; class Pinopsida; order Pinales; family Pinaceae; genus Pinus; species Pinus taeda. The sequence goes on from APFE031186381.1 coordinate 59,346, forward strand.
ATGGTTTGCCAATACAAGAGGAGTTGAGGCCAAGAGTGAATCACAAAATGGTTAGTGATCCTTGTCAAAAGTTGAAAATGGGTGATTTAGTTGAATTGACTTTGCCAATACCACATACATTTTTTACTGAATAGGAGAAAGAATAAGTCGAATGTTTTGGCAAGGCATATGAATGCCAGGATGAAACAAGTCATATGCTAAGAAGGAATTCACTAGTTGTATCTATGACATAACTTATGTAGCATTGGACAATTGTTTTTGGAGTGAATTAGAAAGAATTATGGCGACCAAAAGATTTACCTTGTTGAATTCCAATCAACAACAAGGTTCAGTGTCATTACACCAATATGCTTGTTATGAGTTCAACATGTCACTCATGGAAATTGAGACTAGGTGGGAAGGATAACAATAATTCCTCACAACCACCAAAGATAAAAACAATTGACAACCTTATTTGTGGAGCTTATAATTAATATCACAATGAGAACAAATTTTTTTGTAACAAATTCATTCTACTCTTTGAAAAATTTAAAGCACATTATTTTAACAAGGCTAGGAGATAGGTATGGATAACTAGGAAAGGAAGGTTTTGGATTGTCTGAGCTATTTCTATTCTCATCTTTCTATTTCACTTATTTAGAGAAAATTATATATTCAAATACGAACTCAAAACAAATCAAATTAAAATGGAGAAGCCTAATTATGAAGATGTTTCTCTCTCCACAACTTTGCAATGATGTTTCTTGTTTTAATTATACTTGAATTTCACTAATAATAACTTGGATTTATATATTAATTTTAACACCAAATTGATATCATAGTGAACATACAAATATCCCATTAAGTATGACCTATAGATGGTTCAAATAATCTCAACTTTAGCCCATGCATGTGGCAGAGTAATTTCTAAGGTGTGAATTTTTATTAGAGGCACTATTTGTTTGTTTGTTTTAGTTAGAAATAAAGTTTTCTCTTGATTTTATGTGACTTTTAATTTATCATTTGTAGCATGTTGAGAAATGGAAAAGAATAATGCGTGACATTTATCTTGTAGAAATTGATATTGAATGAAAGGATATAGAGTCTAACCAAGCTACAATTTACTTTGGTAAAGACAGAAGAACATCTTAAAAGACTACCTATGAATACACCATATACAGAGTTCGAACATAAGTAATATATGGATTTTTCTTTTGTAGATATGTTATTTTTTTCTACCCAATATATCATATCAAGAAAAGTATTGATATTGTAGGAATTGTTTTATGACTTCACTCAGGTCGATTTTTCTAATGTCCTACTTTATTGATACCTTCTCATGATAGGAAGGCTTTAAATATTAATTAATATGTTCCTGAAACAAATCAGATTCAAAGTTTATAGATATAAAAGATACAAAAAAATGTCAATGCCTTAATTTGGTTGATACTTGACTCTAATGTAGTCAGGTTACAAGAAATGGGATTGGAAAAAGGATGGGGAGACAATGCAGAGCATGTCTTGGATATGATTCATTTGTTGGTGGAGATCCTTCAAGCACTTGAGCCATCAACTTCAGAAATGTTTCTAGTATGGATTCCTATGGTTTTTAATGTTGTGATTTTTTCATCTCATGGTAATTTTGCGCAAGAAAATGTTTTAGGAATGCTAGAAAGGACACCAGTGGACAAGTAAACAAATTTCTTATAATTGCAATGTTCATTCCATGATATATTCTCTTTATTGTTTGATTATATTTTGAATGTTTCTTTTGATTTTGTTTTTTCTTTTAACTTTGAAATTGAAAATACTTGGTATCATGAGTTTAATATTACATGATATTAATTGAAATCCTTTTAGTTGTTTTGTTTTAAAATATTTTCATGATTATTAAAAAAAATTACTTTCATGTTGTTATTTGAGCACATGTTGCCTCTATACTTGACCAAATTCTCACGTTAGAGAATGAAATGTTATTGTGAATAAAATGGGAAGGGTTATACATCACATCGATTATTTATTTTAACAAGTTATCTACAACTTGAACTTTTTAACATGTAACTTAGTTGGCATGATTGTGTCTAATCCTTCTCTGAAGGTTGAATATAAATAAGTTACCAAGGTGTTCTTTTCTATGGTGATGTTTTATTTTCTTTGTTTATGCATGTCATATGGCTATTGTTGAGTAGTAAAAAGGGTCTTTTTAACCTCTATTTTCTCTACATTAATTATCAGTTTAGGTATGATTTGTTAACTCAAGAGTGTACTCAGTCTCAGGGAGTCACTTGTCAAGAGTAATGCTAGTAGTATAGTGCTTTTACAAAAGAAAATAAATGCTGGAAACAAACTCTAAATGTAATGGCAAGAAATTGAAATGCTTTGTCACTGAATCATTCATTTAAGAAACTACAACACTTATCAGTCAAGGATGCAGTAATGATAACTCTTTCCTTTGTAAATTGATGAAAATAAAAAGCAATCAAAGATATCTCTAATATGGGAACCAGACAACAATAGCCAATGTTCACTACAGTTGCAGATCATTCTCTTAACACCAAAGCAATTATTTGAAATGATAATTCAATTAACATAAAAGGGAACAACAACTAATCCATTCAAAAGATCGAGCAGCAAGACTTTAACTTATAAGAATGAATTAAGCAGCAGTCGTAATCTAGAGGAATTGAGCAGCAATCTTTAACTAGTAAATGAATTGAACAGTGAACCAAGAATGGAACAACAAACTTAAGTAAGTCTACGAAATATTGATAAACAAACTGAATCAAATGTAAACGCACAGAGAACTAAATCAAATGTTAACACACAATGAATCTATAATGATGGAATCAATAATCTGAGTTTAGCATAATAAATATTAACCAAATTTTTAAAGGAAAAACAATTGTAGTTGCAATGGAACAGTAATCCAAATGAACAACAATAAAAATTAGAGGTAAACCATAGCTAAATAAACAACAATACTGATCTGTAAATGAACAACAATGTTATTCTATAAATGAACAATAGTCAATCTATAAAGGAACAACAATGTTATATAGTAATGTCAATCTATAAAGGAACAACAATGTGATATGATTTCAGAATGAAAAGCATAACATTTCAGTTGCAAAATATAACCTTACTATTCAAATACAAATTAAATATAATAGAGCCAGTAAATTAGATGACAAGGAACACCAGATTATTGAATGAAGCAAGTAAAAGAAATCAAACCACAAACGACTTGTAATTGGAAAACAATGGTACAGAAAGCAAGTGATCCACTAGGGATGGGCCCTTAGCCTCCAAGGACGCACTGTTGCGTTTACTCCAGAATGAAAGATGGAACAACAACAAAGTTTATGTATTAATCATGCAAATAGAGTTATAGTAATCGCTCTTTAAAGAGAGTCGATGATCAAAGTTGAGTTTGCAACAACAAATTCTATAAAACTACAATAATCCACCCCTTGGGCTAGTAGTGCTATCCCTTTTTATAGTGGCTAGTTGGAAATACCAAAGATACAGATATTCTTAAGGTAGCGATCCCTCAGGATTAAAGGATCCTAAGGGATTCACCATATCATTATCCTTCAATTATCTCTTCGTCCTCTTGCGGTGATATGGAATTTCTTCTTCCTTTTCTTGGCTCATGCACTCTGATCTAGATTGCCTCGTCTCGATGTGGTTCACTGTCAAAGGGACAACAGTTGGTTTTGCCTTGTCTTTTCCTCTAAAATGACAATCTTCCATTTTCTTCATTTTTTTCATAGAAAAAGGTAATAATTAGTCATTTTACGTTGCTCACAAATCTCTTTAATATTTATCATAATCCTTCATCATATGCCCATAATAATGTGTGGATAAGTTATGAATTAAAGGAAAAGATAATAAAATAAGTGGCAATTACATACCTTTTCTAATGCTCAACACACCCCCCTGCTTACCCTTTTTCATGCCTTCATGAAAACATTGTAATTGACATGGAAGGCGGTTATGGAATAGGTTGGAGAAGGATTCTTAGTTAGTGGTCTACGACCATGATTCCTAGCTAAGATTTCAAAAATATGCCTTGTCTGACCATCAGGAAATTCATATAAGGCCCTATACCCTAGTGCAAGATACCAGATGATTGGACTTCGGAACCTACAACCTAACCAAGATGGGCCTTCTCTCAAGATGAGGTCACCATAGATAATCAAGAGGTCATCAACTAGCTTAAAATTCTCATAATTAAATGGCTCTCTGTTTTGGATATTCCGATTAGAAGTCTGGTATCAGAATTTGGCTACTGCTATGGAAAGGTCTTTAATGGTTAGGAAGTATTATGCCCCTTGCTAGATGACTGCTATGTGAATAGGTCCCAATGTTTGGATTACACCATGAGTTCTCGTTAAGCTCCTATGTTTATTCCATAATTACAATGGGTCTCTAGGTTCACCCCTTACCCACAGATCTAATCCATTCTCCTGTCTCTGGGAGACATTGTAGGCTTTAAGCCACTTTATCTTATTAATAGCAAAAGAAATAAATGCCTGAAGTTGGACATGACTCACAAAAGGGCTAGGATTATGTTCTGTTTCTCCATCTAGCACAAGATTGTTCAAATAAAATTCACATAAAAATCACTAAACTTTCACCCCGTAATGCTTACAACTGTTTATGAAGTCATCAATGATTTTTATCTCTATAGGCACTCCAGCCTTGACAACCTTAATTTTGAATTGTAGATATCTTTCCATAAAAAACAAAGCATAGTTTCTGGCAAGTTCCCTACACACTAGAACATCAGTATACAGAGAACATAAGGTATCCATTTGATTTATAACTGTGTCTAGTCTATGGTTTACCTTTTTGACTCTTTCCTCTACCATTCACCATCCATCGAAGGCATGGCTTTCTGATGCATTGATGTTCTTTAGCTGCTGTTGTAACTTCTGATATTTTTCTTGAGGAAGATTTTCCTCTGTGAGTTTCTCTATCGTTCATTGGGCTTGTGCCAAATATTTTTGCAAAGTTACTATCCTCAGGTCACTATCCATCATGACAATTTTGGGCTGGAGATCTACTTGGATCTCCTTATTGTGACATCTAGTCTTTGTGGTGTGAGTTTCCTTCTCACGGACTGTCCAGTTGGTCATAATACTAGAGGATAGTGTCGTTTCCTAGACTTCCTTATCACAGGCCAGTGTGTTATCCATTTGTCCTTCTACATTTGCAATAACCAAATGCTATTCCTTGCGATTCAGAATAACAATTTTGACTTGAGCCCTCTTGGCCTTTTTCTTATGGTGTTTTTCCTGGGTGGTTGCAAGCTTTGCCCCAGAGGTTCCTTTTGAGTTCTTCCCCATTTTTAAGATTCTTATTTGTTGTTGAATTTGCTTACTTACATTAAGCAATCTTTGATGTTCCTTTCACAATTTTTTAATTTCATCTATTTTCTTAAAAGGAACAACCATTTCTTTTCTCAGGTCGAGCTTTTTAATTCAGGTATTGTACCTTTGCCTTGGCCAATTTCCATGTTTCCTTCTTGGAACACCTCTTTAGTGTTTTGTTGATCAACTTTTTCAGGGGTAGAAACCCTGGTTTGTTCTGCTGTCTCCTAGTAAATTTCTTCTTCTACCCCTTCTTCATCATGCAATTCTTTGGATGTATTCTGACTAGGAACATATTGTTCTCCTTCCTCCTCCTCGGCACTCTTCTCTCTAGATACACTCTTATCATGAGCAGAGTGATCCTCTTCTTCTTCCTCCTCATCACAGATTTCCTCGGATGCACTTTTATCCTGAGTAGAGTGTTCCTATGGCCCTTCTTTAGTATGGGGGTTGAGTGGGCTGTGAAGTTGGACATACTTACCCATATTGGACCAAACATTGGGCCAATTCATGTCCTTGCAGAGGGTTTTGCAGTGGCCTTTCACTGCGTTGCTTTGTTTCCCCCCTTCTTCCTGACTGGATTGCTCAGTTTCCTCTTCTGGTTCTTCTTCATCGTTTTCCCCTAATTCTTCTTCATTCTCCCCACCTTCAAGTTGTGGGGGTTGTGGGGGTTGTTCATCTTCTGAAACATGTATTTCCGTAGGCTGGCTAATGTTTCCCTAGGAATTTCCCAATATTCCTCTGCTACTTGCCAATATGATATATTGTCTTTGTTTTGGTGGTCTACTCGATGTGCTAGCAATATGTTTTCGTTTTGGGGCTAGCAAGACCAATCCCCCAACTATTGAGAAAATCAATTCTTCGCAACTACCTTGCTATTGGGTAATACTGTAACTCACTATCAATCAAATTAAACCATGATGGCTTACTGCTAACTCTACATGGTGATATTTTCTCATGCTTTGGGAAACATCATGTAATAAAAAATTTAAGAACACAGGCAAATTCACAGCACATTTTTGCTTTTAACACAGCTGAAAGTTTGAGATGGCATGGTCTTACCACATCTTTCTTTCCATCTTAAGTGATGTAGCTTTGGATATTTCTCGCCAATTCATCGCAAGGCTCTCCTCGGGTTTCCGGCAGGACTCCTTTCCCTTTGACATTAAGGTTCTGCCCTTCATCCTAGAAGATGGTTATGGCATCTTGAAGTCTCACCTTTTTTAGAGTCCACACAGGTCCAACAGCTGGTAGTCCTGAAACTTCAACAATTATGTCATTTGTGACTATTATCTATCTCCCTCTCACCATGGAATGATTTTCCTGCAAATTTTGTAGAAATTCGATTACCATCGTATCGTTAGATTGCTGTAGATGATTAAGGTAGGTTATCCATTATGCCCTTGCTAAGATTTCTCATGTAGCGTCAGAGACTATTAACACCTATGCCTCATTGTGAATTGATCTTCTTCCCATTTTATTCACACTTAGTACATTGTAAAAACACAAATTTGACAATGGAACAATAGGCTGTTCAAAATTTTAGCTCACTGTTAAGAAAACACAAAGAATATGATGGAACAACAAGCCGTTCAATTTTTTAAATCACTGCTAATTTTTGCAAAGAAAATCATGGAAATGGCATTACAATAGTAAGCCATGCATATTGGGAAACAAAATACCATTAGAATTGCTATTCCCGAGCTTTGGTGAAGTCATAATACCTCCGAATAATGAGTTGACACATATGCCAGTGAGTTATGGAGATCACTTGTGCCCCCCTATAATGTGATAGGCCATCATCAGCCATCAAATGAAGGAGTAGCATGCTAAAATGAAATGGTACATTGGAATAAAGGAATAACGTATAGATATATGACATGCTTACAAAAATGAGTGGATTACTAAAATCAAGGCATATGATGGAAATCGCTAATAAATATGGAAATGTTGTGATACGATGCGAAAAATGGAGGATAGGAAAAATGACATGAATAAAAGTTCTTATACGGTCATTATCCACTTTAACCATCATGATTGATTTGTAAATCATTTTCATGTATCAAAGGTTCGAAAGGGTTATATGACATAATCTCATTTGAAATCACTATAAAGATATAAGAAGAAGGGTTTATAATGACTATTGGTGTATAAGAAATATGACTTCAATACCATCAATAGAGCTCTGTTGCCCACAGGTGTCCATAATCTTGACAGATTTCACCCTTGGAACCATAATCCTTTTTGTATGCCTAGGAAAGTGTTGTGCAATGTCTGAATGGAGGCCATTGTGCTGGCTTGGCAACCAAATGAATCATAATGCCATTCATCAGGAAGGAGTGAAAGGTGGGTAGGTCGGCTCATGATGAGACCTCCTGTTCAAGGACTTTTTATTTTTCTGATGTGTCTCTTGGATCATATCCCTGGTGTGGTGGCCATAGTGGGAATGCCACTTCACTTTCTTCCTTATGATCATGGTAGGCTGGCTCTTGATGAGACCCCCAATCCTTCATCTGACAAATCATGTTAGTAATCATATAGATATACATCTTTTGTTTTTCTTCTTTTCTTTTATATAGAACTTTTCCTATTTATATACAGAGGGTGGCTCAACACTCCTTAAGAGTAGGGATGGTAGAAGAAGTATGGACATCTCAATAGAGAAAAATATGCCCTTATTATTATTCAATAATAATGATCAAAGAGAATTATGGGTCTTTAGAAAGAATCATCCTGATAAAAATAATCAATCACATTGGTATTAGTGAAAATAACGATAGTAAAGTGATATAAATAGTTGTGTCCTTTCCTCCTCTTTCTTATCAATTCAAATCAATTTCTTTTAAAGATAATGATTTTTCTTTGATTTGCTGATTTTAGTTTGCTCTAGCTTTTGTTTTCTTGCATAAATGTATAGCTATGCCTTAAATGACCATCACTCACAAAAATCCTCTAAATGGTGAAACACACAAAGAAGAAAAATGCACTCAAAAGTGTTGTTCTTTAGATGGAACAACTACTGTTTCTTTAGAGGGACAACAAAAGAATATTTGCACACAAAAACCGCAAGAAAAGGGAAAAAAACATACTTGAAACTGTAACAGTTGTTCCTTAATTGGAACAGCAAATAAAGCAAGTGCAAACAAAAGATGCGGAAATGTTATTCTTTTAGAAAGGAACAACAAAATGTGAGAGTGTTGTTCCTTCAAAAATGAACAAAAAAAAGACAGGAATGTTGTTCCTTCCGAAAGGAATAGCAAAATACGAAAGTTCTATTCCTTCGGAAAGGAACAACAAAATGACGAAAATGTTGTTCCTTCAGAAAGGAACAACAAAATGCAAAAGTGTTGTTCGTTTCGAAAGGTACAACAAAATGTTGAAAATGTTGTTCCTTTGCAAAGGAATAACAAAATGTAAAAGTGTTGTTCCTTCAAAAAGAAACAACAAAATGGCAAAAATGTTGTTCCTTCAAAAAGGAACAGAAAAATGAAAAAGTGTTGTTCCTGCAAAAAGGAATAGTAAAACAGCGAAAATGTTGTTCCTTTAGAAATGAACAGCAAAATGAAAAAGTGTTGTTCCTTCGAAAATAACAGCAAAGCTGTGAAAGTGCTTTTCCTTTAGAAAGGAATAGCAAAATGTAAAAGAAAAATTGCAGAAATGCAGAAATCTGTATAGAAAGTAATTTACACAAACAGAACAGAAAAAGTTATGTACAAAATTTAAAAGCAATCAAATTACTTAGTGAACCGAGGGTGAGGAAGAGTTCTCTTCCTCAGCCAGAATCTGCATGTTAGAATCTTCCTAGAGTTGCTGGTAGAAGGATTCCCGAGTAAGTGGTTTGTGGTACAGTCAAAATCAGTGGCCATTTGTTTTAAAGGTATGTCCATATCCGTTAATAGTAGTCAAAGTAATAGTGCCATTATCATGCACTTTTTGGATTTCATACGGTCCCAGCCAGTGATTCTGAAGTTTTCCCAGAAAATATTCAAACCTGGAATCATATAGGAGTGCCCAATCTTTTCCATTCTTTCTTCACAAATTTCCTTTCAAGAACTTCCAGTCAGAGATCCTCCCATTTTTTCAACCACCTCACGTTTCATATGAGTACATATTATGTTTATTTCATCTAGACAATGTGTGACCTATGCTTTCATGCATCTTTCAAAGGAGGAGCTCCTTTCTTTTGATATTTATCTCGAGATAGAGCATTTAGACATGTTACCTGCAACTATATGACATGACTTTACAAATATCGAATACAAGCATACATACCTAATTTTTCTTTTAGATCATCTAAACTTTCTTCAATTACTTCATTGATTGAAAGAACTTCAATTCTTTGATCTGCTTCACCTCTTTTTGTCATCATACCATCATCCCTGAATTCTCACAAGATGGATGTCTTGATGAAACCATTTCTTCCTTTTTATTAGTGAACCTTTCGATGAAGATTCCAATAAAGGATCTTGAGTATCCTCATATAAATTTTTTTCTCTTTTTTGCTCATGTATGATAATCTTTGTGCTAGACGACCTATTTCTTCTTTTTCCGATAAGTGTCACTTATGCTTCTAATTAGGTTACCAAGAGATATATCACTCCATAGGTGACCTCCATATAATTGTATTTCAAATATTTTCTCTATGATCATGACCTCTTTCTTTTAATGCTTCTATGAGGCTATCATGCATTCTATCATTTTCCTTAGAGATTCATGATAGCCATATCTTACAATAGAAAGCTTCAAAACATGAACTAGAAAAGAACTATGTGAAGAAGACTATCTCAATCATAGTATATATATTTTACTTCATATTTCTTGGACTTCTTCTTTTCATCTTCCTCCACTTCTTTTGTGATATGGGATTCTTCTCTACCTCTTTTGTTATTGTGATTCTTGATCTTAGTACAATCTCTTTTGTAATTCCCATATTATTGACATCCATAGAATTGAATCTTATCCATGTTATTCTACTTTCTTGAGGACCAAATTTCCCAGAATTTCCTCTTCTCTTGGCCATATCAGCAGATGCTTGATTTTTCTCACTTGATCCCACATCAGTTTTTAGCTTTAGTCTAGTTTCTTCAAATTTTCATAGAGATCATAGATCCTGGAATGGAGTAGCTTATTTCATCCCATAAATACTTGAAGTAAAGTTACCTGACTCCTATAGTAGTGCATTTAGTATTATAGTGGTAGTCTCCTTACCAAATATTAGTTCTTCCAAATCTTGATGTTGATCTTTTATTTTAGATATCCTAATAAAGTATGAGGCTATTCCTTCTTCTTTTTATATCCTTGACTTGTAGAGTTATTACCTTAGAGATATAACTTCTCCTGCAGCACTTACAGAAAACAACTCTATCAATTTGTCATATATTTCTTTTGAGGTGTTGAGTTTAGGTACATATCGAATGAGGGGATCCTCAATGGATTCTATGAGAATCCTTTGAGTCCACACTTCCCCTTTCATAAACTTTGTAAGTGCTTGAGAATATTATTTCAATGGCTTGTTGATGGATTCTTTGACATGATCCATAACCTAATTTTCAATGAGATTGATAATTTCCTCTTCTTCCATTTAATATAGTTTGAAACCCCAACTAATTTGTTTCTTTCCTTGCAAAAAAACAATTTTAAAGATTCAAAAATAAATATACTTACTTGTGAAAATGGTTCTTCCACTTGTTACCTCCTTAAATTTGATGATGATATAGTTAATTGAAAACTTTTCCTTAATGAAGATAGTTATCTTCAAGAATGACCCTTGTCCCCACAAAGAAGGATATCACTTTAGATCCTTGGATAGTGATTGCCTTGTTGATGATGATCAATGATGAGTTCTTGATTCTTCTCGGATGATCTTATACAATGGTAATTTCCTTTATTCAATGAGAGGAAATTACCTTATAACTTTTGAATATGATGACAATGTCCCTGAGCTTGCTTATCTAGTAAGAAACTTGATTTATAAGTCCTTTCATCTTGAATAGGTTCTTTGTGGTCCTTTTGATGATTTGAGGATCCCATGATTTTTGTTGTTGTATACTTCTTCTCCGATCGAAGGTTTTGATACTTCTTTGTAGATATTTGAATACAATATGATCTTCCTAGATTTGCTTTGATGTTTTTCTCAGGATTTGATCCTCGAGTGTCCCTTGATAAGATTCCCTTCCTTAATTTTGTCACCTTAGCTCTGATACCATGTTGAGAAATCTAGGGCATAGGAATTAGGTGATTTCTCTTCTAATGATAACTACTTGTGAGTGATTTTTACTAATTTGGATTATGATCTTCTCTTTAATTATATTATTATAGTATTATTATTGATCAAACGACTACCAAAGAATAAAGAATAAAGAGAAAAGATACACAGAATATAGGTGATCAGCTGGGGCCAAAACCTCTTGAACTTGAGAGGAAAATCTAAATGAATTCTTCTTCTTATAGAGACTTTAATTGATGAATACTAAGACCAATACCCTTGACCTATTTACCTCTCCAAAACCAAGTCACAAGTATTTTCCCTCAAGCTTTTGACAACGATAGTAAAACTATTGACTTCTCCTTCCTTCTCAACTATCCTTCAGATCTTGACTTTTTAAATTAGATGTGCAACTTTTTTGGCCCCCTTAGAAACCCTGGTCAAAGAATGCATGAGAGATATATATGGTGAAGTGACCCCTTAATCTCATTCAATTGGGATGAATGAATTTCTCCTTTAACTCTTATTTATGAACCAAATTGTCTTCTTCTTGATTTGGATTATATTATAGCAACGAAGACTTGAAGCCTTTTCTACAGCAGGTGGTACTCCTCTTCTTCACACGTGCGAAGTTGTTTACCCTAATTAGATGCAAAAATACTTTGACTTTCTTTTCTCTTTGCTTCGCTGGATGAGAGGATTCTTTTTTATCTCTATTCATGCTTATTTTTTTATTTCATATGCTTGATGGAATTGTGCTCAAAGTGAGGTCAAGTTTCCCTATATATAGTCATTTTCCCATCAAAACTAAGTTGACTTGACCCATGTGGTAGGCCGATTTGTCATTCTGGAAAAATCTTTATTTATTTCAAAGGCCGACATGAGGGAGTGCTTGTGACAAGGTCTTGTAGGGTAATTAACATAATCAAAATGACTTTTTACAATGTGGAACATGTCTTCAATACATGACCTTGATTCCCTAGACTTTATGTCTTGATGACCAACCATAAAGGCTCGCAATGGGAGCCTTAACTAAAATAAAATTTCTTGATCATGAAACCCATGAGTCAAGCATTACAAATTATTTTATTTTCTTCTTTAGATCAATTACATAAAATAATAATTACATATGTCATTATTAAGACCAAACCTAGTTACACTTTTCAACATCTCATATGTTTTTATCAGTTCATTGTTATCTTTTTGGATCTAACATTGGTTTGCTGCAGTGTTTCGGTGATGCGCTTATGCTTTTTAGGGTATTGGCTTAGAATAACTTATGTTGAGTTGTTGCGAAGTCTGAATAATGTTTTTGATCTTTCTCTCTAATTGGTAAGAAATATATGATGTGATCAGAATTGATGGTGAAGAGTTGACACAGTTTCATGGGGAGAATATTCCTTGCTTCTAATGGTTCATTGTTGGCATTATGGTTTCTTGAGCACTCCTTGTTGCATGATGGTGACCTTGATATATGGTTATTTTTGTTGTAATTATAAAAATTATATTGCTACTTTCAGATGATTATGTTTTGGATTCATAGATGGTGCATGGTAGTTGTTGATGACTATCATGATCTTAATATAAAGGATGCTTCATTATTAAGATTCTTGTTTATGGTTATGAATGTCATGTATATCTCTTGATGTAACATTTATGAAAATACCCATGTTGTAATAATTGTAAAATTCAGTCATCTATGTGCTATTGGGATCAAGTCATGTATGCAAACCTATTATATTAGGTGATTTATGTAATCATGGGAGCATAGAGTCATTAGTGATAGGAAATGTCATATTGGTTTCATTCATAAAGCCTTGTAATTTATTTTATATCTTTAGAAGGTCCAACATATTCTCACAGGGAGCATGGTGAGTATGCAAACTTCACGATTCATATTATCATATCAGACCTACAATAATACAAGGGAAGTACTTCATTAAACATAGCTAAACCCTTTTCCATTGATGTCAAAGGGGGAGATAAGAATTGGTGAGATTTTTTAACATTGGATAAATTAGTGCTCCCTGTGTGTTTCATGACATGTACTTAATCACCTCTCATAGATCGTTTATCTCTGGAAACATGTCCATTTACTAACATTAATGGGTTTGGTGTAAACAAAATCATGATTCCAACAAGTTGTATGAGAGCCAAAGGCCTCAAGTTTGAATCACACTCGACTCCTGCTAGGGGAGTCATTGTTGTACATTGGATAAACTAGTTCTCCCCATGTGTTTTGTTTCATGTGCTTAACCACCTTTCATGGATCTGTTAACTCTGGTGATGCATTTTTTTACTAACACCTACATATTTTGGTGTAACAACAATCTTGATTCCAACAAAAGATGCTAGAATAGTGAAATTTTCAACTCTAGTTGAGAGTTTAAGAAGTAAAACCTAACCCCTAGTTTGCTATCAAGTTATGTTATAATAAGGCCACTAATAGGAGTAATGGTTCTATTTTAGCATATTGAATCTTGTTCCATAGTAGAGAAAATAAAATGGGATTTGCATTTAAAGAGAATAACAAAGGGATCTTGTGTTATGTAGTATCCTAAAAGGTCACAAGTCTTTGGTAACTTCACATAGGGTGTCTTCTTCTTTGTACTTGCATTATTTCAATACTATAGAAGAAAGGAGAGAAACGTCACTTTCTAGTTGGTTTTTATCCTATAAGGGTTTCACAAAGTAAATATTTGTGTTCACTTTGGATGGAATGTGATTTCATTTATTATTCTCTATTTGTTTTGCAATTATCCAATTCATGCATAAGCTAAAAATTGGTTATTAATAAATATGGAACTAAAGGAATTTAATCTCCATATTATATATTTTAGCTCATTTTACCATATCTTTTATGATGGATAGTCTAGTGGAATATCCACAATAGTTTACAAGTGGTGACATCACAGTCAAATATCATCTCTAGTGTGGGTTACCCTCGAGGCTAGACAAGTTGTGTGTTCCTAAAGGTGAGTGATTACAACCAATTATGTAGGTTGACACCTCCAAGGTTGCAAGGCGTTAGTGCTTAGAAGATAGTTTTTGACTTACATTGGCCTGGGTACTAGCCAAAAATGCAAGAAGATGTAATAAGGTTCATTAGAGGATGCATACTTTATTGTACCATGAATCCTAGTAATAGGATACAAGTTCTAGGCCATCCCTTACATGTACCCAATCATCTTTGAGAAATAATTTACATGGAACTTGTGGGAGGTTTACCAAAACCCAAGAAGGGGCATGACTACCTATCATCATAGATAATAGGTTAAAATAGGTGTGTGTTCTCATGCTGTGTAAAATACCATTAGAGGGAAAGAAATAAAAAAATTGTCCTTTAAATATGTTTGAGTGTACTTTGGGATACCAAGGGGCATCATTTTAGATAGGAAAATCATATTTATCAGTGTGTTTTGGACTACATTATCGGAGGACATGGAAACAAATTTAAAGAGATCAGTGAAATTCCATAAACGTATAGATAGATGGGTAAATATAGTCAATAGTAATTTGTTGAATATTTGAGGGGTTACAATCAAAATCATCTGAATACCTATAATGAAAATATGGTCTATATACCAATCAAGGTGGAGGCTATCATGAAATGGTTGATCCGTACAAAGGTTTCTAAGGTTAGGAGATTTTATGAGACAACATAGTACATAAGGAAATTCATAACTTCATTTTTAGTAGTATATTATACAAAACTCCATGACATAAAAATGAGGGGTAATAGCTTCTAGTAGGGGATGGGTCAACATAAGGTTTTGACGAGTTGAATAGAAAAATAATCCAAGCACCAGTTCTCATATTACGAAACTTTTAGTATGCTTCCCAGGTAGATATGGATGCAAGTGAGTATTCCATATTATTAGTGTTGATGTAAGGAGAAAGGCTCATATGGTACCATTCTAGAGTTTTTATGGAGATATTTTTAACTTCTCTACTTATAACAAGGACCTATATTACATGCTACAAGCTATCAAAATATGGAAACAATTTATAATGGGAAAGGAGACCATCATCCCCAAAGTTCACTAACCTCTATAATATATACATGCCTAGAGTAAGCTATGACAAATGAAGCACTACAAGTATATGGGGTTCTTATAGCAATTTCATTTAGCCATAAAGTATAAGAAGTGCATCATAAACAAGGTGTTTGACATGCTTTCAAGGGCACAAACATAAAAAAATCTAGCTTTTAGAACTCTAATGGACATGGATTCTTTCACCGATGATGCACATATGGAGGCATATATGAAGATGTGAACTTCAAGGAGGTGTTCTAATAGCTTATGGGCTAGAGTATAGAAGACACATATGAAAATACAATTGCATATCATCTCTAGAATGGGTTACTCCATAGGCTAGAATAACTACGTGTTCCAAAAGGTGAACAACTATAATTGATTAAAAAGTTCCATGCCTCCAAGGTTGTAAGGAATTTTGGTGTTGGGTAGGTAGTTTCCAACTTATATAGCTATGCATCTTGGCCTTGAATGAAAGGATATGTATACTTTATTGTACCAACATATATAGTAACATGAAATACAGTCTATACCATCCATTACCTATGCTCACTTGTCATTTGGAAAAAATTTCCATGGACTTTATGTGAGGTTTACCAAAAATTAGGAAGAGACATGACTACCTATTCAAAGGAGTTGACAATTAAAAATAGATGTGTGGTTGTCATGCCATACAAAAATAACATTAGAGGGAAATGAGTAGAAAACTTGTTATTTGAATAGGTATCAATGCACTTTGGGATACTAAGGAGAATCATTTTAGACAAGGACAACATATTTCTCTATGCATTCTAGGCTACATTGTGAGAGAATATGGACATGGAGTTAAAGAGAAAGCATGCATTTCATCCATGAATAGATGGAAAACCATAAGTATTCAACTATACTTTGGTGTAGAATTTATCGTTTACAATCAAAAGAATCCAAATATTTGGGATGAAAAAATAGTCTATATATAGCACTGTTCTAACATCGTAGTCCACACATCAACTAGTAAGTCCACATTTGAAACTTGATTTGGATAATTTCCTCTTTCACCTTCAGACGTTCTATGGATGGTAATGAGGAATAAGGAGTGATCTCATAGGTAATGCATTAAGAGTAGAAACATTTGTTAAGAAGATCAGGTAGATCCATTTTCAAGTGCAGAAGACAAAGAGGAAATTGTAGGGAAATTACAAAATAAGGTTTGATCAAAATAGTATAGAGAATTCATTTAGAGTGGGAGAGAGAGTAAGGATAAATTTGAGCAATGAAAGAATACAACATCCTATTAAGAATATCAAGGCTTTCTGATATGTTCATTTTCAAATACAGGGAAATTTGGAATATAATGTGTACAGACTTAGTCTACCCCAATACATGCACATTTACTTAGTACTAAATGTGGAAAATCTTAACCTCTATGAGCCTTCCATGTTGGATCATGAAAAGGAGTAGGTTCTAACTTCCATATAGGACTTAGCTCTATATTCCCAAGTAGAGTTGACAAAGAATGTAAATTTGTAGAATGGGTCCAAAACTATAAGACAAAGGAAACATGACTTTTGGTTGTTTGGGTTCAAAGGAAAACTTCTAGGAAAAGAAAAATGGTACTCTAGGGAGAAGGTAGAGGAAAACATTCCTCACATCATTTATTAAAACATTTTGGCAACCAAAATTCTTGCAAAATATGGAGGCATCATATAGATTAGCTCATTGTATTATTTTTATATAATTCTCTACTTTCAAAGTGGAAAAGTTAGAGGAATCATCTTGCAATATCATTTTTACTAGTAAATCCTAATTTGGATAATTGGTTCTATGCATAATCAAAAGGATAAACTCAAAAAACTAGAAAGAATCAAAGCATATATAGGAAAGAGCTAGGAGAAATCTTAGGTCATGTTTTAAAGACATACAAATCATAATATAAGCGACTCTTTTATGTACTAAATTAGAAATGGCTTGAACTCTATTGTTACTCTTAATTACTTTCTTATGATACCTCACATTATGAGAGGAGAACCTTATTACACATTATTTATTGTGTAATAATTCATACAAAACTATAATTTTTTATTACAACCATTCATTGGAATTAAGGTTAGAGAACTCACAGAAGCCGTAATATCTAATAACAAAATTGAGGGCAAGTGGGGACTAATTCTTGTTATATTATCCTATGATGACAATTCCTTATAGATATACCTTAACCAAACAACTAAAATTATGACTCTAATATCATTTTGAAACAATGAGGAGGGATCCTCCTAGGTGGACCAATAAATGGCTCCCTCATAACTAAACATGGGCATCAAAATGGCTTCCTCATAACTAAACATGGGCCCAACTTGCTTCCATCATCCATATTACATGAGATTTTCAATATTATGGCGTGCTTCATTATCCAAACAAATAAGAAAGTCGTGGTGTTCATATGTTAGATAAAAATCACTTGAACGATAATAATTATGTAGGTTTGGCATGCCAATCATTTCTTTGTCGTTTATTATCACGAGTGGTTTAAAATCCTTGTTGGAAAATTTCACATGAAATGCGAAATCATTTCATATTAATATTTAGATGGTGGCAAATATTTGAGCTCTTTGAATCTAAACTCAATTTGAAATCAAATATTTGTTTATACTAGTGGTTAGTGCAAATATCCATGGAAAAACATAAAAAAAATTAGTATTGTTTAACGTCTTCTTGACTCAAGTGACAAAAAGTTTCAAGGAAATAAACCAATCAAGGTGATCAACTATTATGACTAGTGAAACTAGAGCATTCGAAGACAACCGATAAACTTCTATATTTGGTTAAATTACATTATACACAATAATCAGAAATAAAATTATAGGATGGAAAGATTCACATACACTATAACTAAGAAACTAATATTTGTATGAGGACTAAAACTAAGAAACTAATATTTGTATGAGGACTAGAGCTAATATTAGTTGTTTGGGTTCAAAGGAAAACTTCTAGGAAAAGAAAAATGGTACTCTAGGGAGAAGGTAGAGGAAAACATTCCTCACATCATTTATTAAAAGATTTTGGCAACCAAAATTCTTGCAAAATATGGAGGCATCATATAGATTAGCTCATTGTATTATTTTTATATAATTCTCTACTTTCAAAGTGGAAAAGTTAGAGGAATCATCTTGCAATATCATTTTTACTAGTAAATCCTAATTTGGATAATTGGTTCTATACATAATCAAAAGGATAAACTCAAAAAACTAGAAAGAATCAAAGCATATATAGGAAAGAGCTAGGAGAAATCTTAGGTCATGTTTTAAAGACATACAAATCATAATATAAGCGACTCTTTTATGTACTAAATTAGAAATGGCTTGAACTCTATTGTTACTCTTAATTACTTTCTTATGATACCTCACATTATGAGAGGAGAACCTTATTACACATTATTTATTGTGTAATAATTCATACAAAACTATAATTTTTTATTACAACCATTCACTGGAATTAAGGTTAGAGAACTCACAGAAGCCGTAATATCTAATAACAAAATTGAGGGCAAGTGGGGACTAACTCTTGTTATATTATCCTATGATGACAATTCCTTATAGATTTACCTTAACCAAACAACTAAAATTATGACTCTAATATCATTTTGAAACAATGAGGAGGGACCCTCCTAGGTGGACCAATAAATGGCTCCCTCATAACTAAACATGGGCATCAAAATGGCTTCCTCATAACTAAACATGGGCCCAACTTGCTTCCATCATCCATATTACATGAGATTTTCAATATTATGGCGTGCTTCATTATCCAAACAAATAAGAAAGTCGTGGTGTTCATATGTTAGATAAAAATCACTTGAACGATAATAATTATGTAGGTTTGGCATGCCAATCATTTGTTTGTCGTTTATTATCACGAGTGGTTTAAAATCCTTGTTGGAAAATTTCACATGAAATGCGAAATCATTTCATATTAATATTTAGATGTGGCAAATATTTGAGCTCTTTGAATCTAAACTCAATTTGAAATCAAATATTTGTTTATACTAGTGGTTAGTGCAAATATCCATGGAAAAACATAAAAAAAATTAGTATTGTTTAACGTCTTCTTGACTCAAGTGACAAAAAGTTTCAAGGAAATAAACCAATCAAGGTGATCAACTATTATGACTAGTGAAACTAGAGCATTCGAAGACAACCGATAAACTTCTATATTTGGTTAAATTACATTATACACAATAATCAGAAATAAAATTATAGGATGGAAAGATTCACATACACTATAACTAAGAAACTAATATTTGTATGAGGACTAAAACTAAGAAACTAATATTTGTATGAGGACTAGAGTTAAAGCTCTTTACGAAAAGGGCAAAATAAATACATACAAATACTGTAATTACATTAGAAATGAGGGCACATCGACACAACTATAAAAAATAAGGCATGTATGTTTTACCCCATTAATCAGATGAAATCATTGAAACCCTATAATAAAAAGGCTACATAAGAATGCATTCATGAGAAAAAATGCCCCATTAAAGCTCAAAATAAGTAAAAGCGTGCCCTTTTCTCATTAGCAACGGAACTTATAATATGCTTGTTTACGTGAATGAGAATCGAACCCACAGCCAACATTGTTTTTTGTATAGACCATTATTTATAAGAGAAACAATTTCTGATGAAATTAATTGAAGTTTCCGGCAATCTTGACCTCGTATCAACCCCATACCAAAATCCAACAAATTTAGGGCCAAATAGGTCCGATGGGTAGAGAAATGGGTAGCTGTGTGTGTGTCTCAGGATGAGAGATTACTTTCTGTGCTAACTAGATGCTCTCATGCTACCTATGGCCAACGATAGTGAAAAAGGGATCCATGAAAAATAAGTCATATTTTGCCAATTAAAAATTACCTGAAACGATAAATGCTAAAAGGCATGTAGCATGATGGATTTCTCCGCTATCGTCGACACCTTTTTGTCAGAGCTAGAACTGGCCATTTTATTATCTTCCCATATAAA
Source organism: Pinus taeda (assembly GCA_000404065.3). Lineage (NCBI taxonomy): Eukaryota > Viridiplantae > Streptophyta > Pinopsida > Pinales > Pinaceae > Pinus > Pinus taeda. The sequence continues at coordinate 79,936 of APFE031186381.1, forward strand.
ATGATAAAAAAGAATCCATCAAGATTTCACGTCCTGCTAAATCCATCCATTTACAGAGAACAAATTTTGAAAATAACACACAACATACTTACCTAATTAGCCAACAGACTCGTCGTTATTGCCACTATTTCCTTTCATATAACGGTCACACTCTCAGACGCTTCTCTGTCTTCTCTTTAACGAACGGACAACAACACTCTTAGACACTTCTCGGTCTTCTCTTTAACGGACAAACAACAGCAACAGCTTCTGTTCTTGGAAAAATGTAATTAAGATTCGACGGACAATTCAAGATTCAACGAACATTAACAGAGTTTATTGATTAGCGAGGAGATGAAAATTGGGGATAGACAGCAGCACTCTCAGATGCTTCTCGGTCTTCTCTTTAACGGATGAACAATAGCAATAGCTTCTATTCTTGGAAAAATGTAATTAAGATTCGACGGACAATTCAAGATTCAATGAACATTAATAGAGTTTATTGATTAGTAATGAGATGAAAATTTGGCGTCCCGGTTCTTGCTAAAACTTATCCCAAATAAAACATTAATGGAAAAATTCCACAAATAGTCCGATGAACGGGCCCCATTTGACCAACTTGGTTCATGCAGTTGATAACGTGTCTGTGGTAAGAAACACGTGTCAAACTTTTTCATAAAACTTTTTGTGATCTGAAAGGGTGTCATGTAACTCGTTGTTCGCATGGGTATTAGCAGGTTAGCCATATGGCAGTCTCACATTTGCTGATAGTTAAATTTTTTTGGTAGATTCCATAGTCAAAATGGATTCATTGCCAAGGAAGCGGAAAAGAGGAGCAGCAGTAGGCCGTGCCAATTTAGAAAACACAGCTCACCTATGTAATAATGGCGAGTCTTCCACATCATTAGCCTTGCATATTTCTTTCCAACAATAGACGAAGCTGATAATGGAAAAGATGAGGGGTGAAGAATTGGGTTTCTTAGATTTGCATCCTAAAGTAGCTTGCATTGCTCCTCCTCCTCTAAGAAGGGGTTGTTTACCTAATTCACCAAAAAGAGGATTCAAGAGAAAGGTTGGTTGTATTCTTGATTCTACTCAGACTGGTAGGAAGCGAAAGATTGAACAAGATTATGATCTGGGCCTCGAATTAGGACGAGGAAGATTTGGTCTAGTGAGAATGTGCAAGAGAAAAGCTACTGGGGAAGAGCTGGCCTATAAGACCCTCCCAAAAAATATTGAAGACAGTGTGTATAATGAGATTGAGATTATGCAGCATTTGTCAGGCCATCCTAAAGTTGTCACACTCCAAGCGGTGTATGAAGATGAAGAATATTTGCATCTTGTGATGGAGTTATGCTCTGGTGGACACCTCACTGACGAGATGTATAGGATTGGATGCTACTCTGAGCATCAGGCAACAAACTTGATCAAGGAATTAATAATGGTCACTGAATACTGCCATGAGTTGGGCATTGTCCATCGGGATATAAAACCTGAGAATGTTCTCCAAGCCAGTTCTGGACAACTGAAGCTAGCTGATTTTGGCTTTGTCCATGCAGTTTGCAAACCAGAATATTACAATATGGTTAAAGCTACCAATGAAACCAGAATATTACAATATCAATATGCTAGCGGCGATTGTACAAAGTAAATTGAAAACCAAAACATCTAATTACAAGTACAGAGTACTGAGTGGAGGCAACCACTATGTTATTAACATTAACGAAATCTTGGCAGCTGAATTTGGATTTCAAAATGTTATCAAAATAAATGCAAAGGATATGTAAACTTTAGAATTACCATCATATAAACCTGTGTTATATCATATGCACAAGTGCACAAAATGATCAGATTTTGAGTTTAGATGGGTTTCTCTAGTGAAGACGAAAAAAAAATTTAAAGAATTTGGAAGGAACAAGGTCTGATGGTAGCAAATAAGAAGCAAAAGTATGACAAAATATGTCAGAAGAAGATAACTACTCCTATTGAAGTAAATCACTATTCTTTACCTTCTTATTATTTTGATCTTGTAGTTTACATTGAGATTAATTTGACACTTATTTAGACTAACTTTTGTTGTCCAGTCATTATGCAAGTCCCATCCGACAGAATTTGCATTGTACTTTCAGCATTGCAAGGCTCTGGCTTTTGATGACACGCCAGATTACGTATATTTGAAGGGCTTGTTCCAAGATTTGTTTAAACGTGAAGGTGAGTTTTTTTTTTGGTTTCTTTATTGGCTTGGAAAATAAGTATTTATTTGTATTTCAAACTCCCTTGGGTTTAGATTTTTTTGCCACCGACTATCTGCAAATAGTAATGCATATAACAGGATCACTAAGGACATATAGTTTATGTCTGCTATCATCTTATTACTTTCAAAATGGTATTCTTTATGCCTTTCAGACTGATCAGGTATGTTCCTTTTTTTTTAAGGAAAAAGACCTTGTATATCATTACGATAAAACAAAATACAATAGAGTAGATGCCAATCGTATTTCCCAATAGCTCAAAGGAATATTATGCCTAAAAAGGAACTAGATCCAAGCCACATTATGTCATTGCTACATATTGCAAGAAACATAGCCTGTATCACCTGACTATGTAATGGTTATTTATCCACAAAATTCCTTGTTAAAAGTCACCTGTCAGCAATACAAAATATGTAACAAGTGAAAATTGCTGAGTCTGTGTTGTGTCCCTGAGCTAAAGGCAAATAATTTGTTTTTTGCACTGCCCAGGACCATATAAAAATGACCATCACTGAAAAAGCATCCAAGGCAATCAGACCTGTTCCTATCATAGAAGTTAATAATATAGGAATCATTTATTTGGCTTTTATGTAGCATTATAGTGATTTTTCAATATGTTTTAAGTCATATTTAATGGCTATTTAATTATCTTTCACTTTCGTTGCATATTTCTATAATTTGTCACATTTTCCTATCTGTAAATTATTTTCTCTTTAAATCAAGGCAAATGACTGTTTTGTCCATTTCATTATCGACATGCTAAGAAATCTTTGTCTCCAGGTCTTGCCTATTGCTATTGATAAGTAGTTTTCTATTTATAGTTAACTATTTGTCCAAACCATATATGTTGTAGCATGCAAGCCCATAAATTTAGCTTTTATGTTTATAAGTTTCAAAAATGTAAATAATTTATATGTTTCACTCCATATACAACAATTATTGTGATGCTCTAACCTTATTTTTTGTTATGTTGATGCACATAGTTAACTCCTTACGTGAGACTAGCTCTTTTCCATTTCTTCCATTATCGTCTTCCTGTTCCTTTATGTCGGAGATGATGACCATTATTGGTCCTCTCGTACCAGGGCTATGGGTATATAGTTATGTAAATTACACATTGAGGAAAAGGTCAATTGTTTCACCTATAAGTTCACCTCTTTTCTGACCAGATTGAGATATTTTTGAAATAGTGGATTAACATTAATCCATGAGCATGGAGTACCCTTCCATCAAAGTCAACCAGGATTTAACGTGGTCCGTATTGCTTTTTCATGTCTCTTCACAAAATGACAGTAACAGATAAGACCACAGCTATGTCAACATCAAAAAAAGAGCCCTGCTTTGCAAATGAACAATTCCATCTTCAGGTACATTTCCTTTAAAAATAATTGTATCTATCTCAACTTAGTGCAGTGCATAAATATTCATCTCCCACTGCTTCTTCCATGATCTCATCTGGGTGTAAGTTGCTGCAGAGTGTAAGCGTTTTCTTATGTCTCCTTTCCTTATGTGCAGGGCCAAGCATTGCTGCCAGAATTGACATGGATTTGATTAATGTATACAGTGGAGAATTATTCCTATAAACAATGAGTGGCAGTGTTGTGAGTTCACTACCTCACTGCTGTGAGTTTGGTCCTTTGCAACTTGAACAGTCTGAAGAGAACTTACAATTCAACCTTGTAAATCATTTCGTTCTGACAAGTTTGTAAGAGTAGTTGCTCTGATTATTATTACAACTTTCGAAGACATTGTGTTCAACTTCATGCCATGTAATATTATGTTTGTTTAAATATTATACATATACTTTTTACCTTCTCCTTGCAGTTTTTTTTATCAATCTTCTCTTTAATTTCTAGCTATGTTGCATGATTCTCTATCTCATCTTATCTATGGTATTCGATACTTCCCCATCTTGGATATATTTGTGATATGGATCATTATTGCGTTGGCTCCTTCATGGATCTATATACAGAAGTGATACAACATTAATGTCTGTAAGATATAGAAATTTTAATTATGGACATGACTGGTGGATTCCCTATCTTATCCCTTCACTGGGAATAAAACAATCAATAGTCGAGAATTTCAACAATATAAAATTCAAGATATGCTATTAAAATATATTTGTACCATAGAACCACTTATCAACTAGAGCTTGCTTTTGGGAGGATTTTTATCATGCAGGCCTAGGGTCTACATGTCAAAGTAAAAACTTTTCAATAAAATACAACATTAAAATTTCATAAGATTGAATGAGCTGAAAAAAATTCTTCATGCTCTATGAAGATTTTGCTCCCATTTGGTGTTTGGAATTCTACTCTCCTAGCAATATCTAGAGACAGGAAGGAATTGTTTGCCTAAAATCTAATTGTCTTATGGACCATATTGATATGCACTTGCTTATCAATATTTGTAGGTTCACTGTCTATCAAATATGTGTTCAAACATCTGCAGCTCTCTTCCAATGCCCAAAAATCTATATATAGGGGTCTCGACTTTGTAAATGTTAAGATTTTGATGTTTAAAACACAACTCAACTGTAATGTTTCTGAAATTAAAGGAAAAATATGAATGTTGAGAAATAATGATCTATCTTGGAACCTGTTAGCTTGACAACGAATTAGTAACTTTGGGTAAATGTAACTAGACAGTTTTATACCGATATATTAGTTATGTAACTATGGTTCATGATATAAAACTATCAAATTCCCATGAAATGAAATGTGTGGAGAATCATTGTTGAATAACAAATTCCAATCCATTCAGTTTCTTGTCTTGGTTATTCAGTTAAGCTTTCTTTTTTTTCTTTCTTGTTTATTTTTCCCTTCATTATTTCAGTTAGCATTTCAACAAGTGGTATCAGAGCTCCGAGGGCAGCTTGGGCATTGAAGGAAGGAGAGGTTGTGCGTTGAAGGCATTATTTTGTGAATACAATCCCTGCGTGCGTGAAGAGCTGATGCTATCAATGTGAGGCATGAGTGAGAAAAAAAACCTTGCGTGAAGTGTGGTGGCTGCTGTGTGCACGTGAGAAGTGTGCGTGAAGATCATGGTGGCTACTACGTGCGTGTGAGAAGTGTGTGTGAAGATCATTGTTGTCTGCCCTGTGAAGAATCAACACTGTCCAATGTGAAGACCCTGCGTGAAGACCAATAGTTTTATGAACGCGCTATGTATCAGAGCACCAAACATTGAAGAAAAGGCCTATCCCTGCATGAAGACCAATAGTTTTATGAACGTGCTGTGTATTAAAGCACCAAACATTGAAGAAAAGGTGAATTGGGAGGCTGTAAGGCGAATTGAGAGGCTGTACCAGCAAGGCGTGAAAGGTTGTCCAGTGTGCATGAAGTTGTATGTGCTCTGCGTCAAGGAGTAAACCAGTGAGGCGTGAGAGACGTGCTATCAGTGTGAGTCCAAGACCTTTATTTGCTGTGTGAAGACCAGCGAGGCGTGAAAGGCTACATCGACCTATCTAGCGTAACTCCAAGACCTGCGTGAGGGCCTGCATAAAGTTGGAGAGGATTTGTGACAGAGCGTGCGTGAAATCCGGGTATTGATCGGAGTTTCCAGACTTGTTTATTTTTAGCAGAATTTTTTTTTTAAACAAAGACTGAAGATTAAAATCAAGTCAAGTTGTGGTTTTTTATAAATATTGTAGGAAAGAAAAGGGGTTTGCAAGGGGTTTGCAAGAAAGGGTCTGTAAATAAAGGAAAATTATTATTTTCTTTGAAAGAGAAATATAAACTCTAGTTCAAAGACAGGGAAAAACCCTAGTTTAAGGACTGAAGATTGAAATTCTCGAAAAATGACCAAGATGTCGAATGCAAAATTCGAGGTGGAGAAATTCACCGGAAAGAGCAATTTTTCTCTTTGGAAATTGAAGGTCAGGGGTCTGCTTGTGCAACAAGGGTTGCACAAGGCATTGGATGGGGCAACTAAGAAACCTGCAACCATGACTACTTCAGACTGGGAGGACTTGGATGCCCGAGCTCTCAGTACCATCCGGTTATGCATAGCGGATGAAGTTCTCTTCAACATTGTTGAAGAGACTACGACGTCAAGATTGTGGGAAAAACTTGAAAAACTCTATATGAACAAGTCATTGACCAACAGAATTTATCTGGAAAGATAGTTATACAATCTTCGAAACAAAGAAGGTTCAAACGTTGTAGAACATTTGAATGTTTTTAACACACTAATATGTGAATTGATAGATATGGAAGTTAAAATACAGGAAGAAGATAAAGCAATAACTTTGATGTGTTCTCTGCCTGAATCATGGGCTCACTTCGTAACTTCAATCAGCTTGAGCACTGCTGATTCTTTGAAGTTTGAATCAGTTGTGGGAGCTCTCTTATCTGAAGAAGTACGAAGGAAATCCAACACTGAAACAGCTACATCAGAAGCCATGGTAGCTAGAGGACGCTCAAAGGAAAGAGGAGAAAAACCAAGGGGGACTTCCAGATTGAAATCGAAGGGAAAGAAGTGTAAGATAAAATGTTGCAACTGCAATAAAGTTGGACACTTGCAGAACGACTGTTGGAAAAGAAAGGAATCCAAAAACCCGAAGAACGAAGCAAATCAGGTCGATTCAGGTATGACAGATGAAGTTTTATCTGCTGAAGAATTATGTATGATAGATGAAACTTCACCTGAACGTAATATCTCTCAAGGTTTAGATAGCTGGCTATTAGAATCTGGTGCTTCACATCACATGTGCCCACATATAAATTGGTTTACCTCGTATGAAAATGTAAACGGTAGTTTTGTGTTTATGGATAACAATATGTCATGTCAGACTATTGGGATGGGAGATATCAGGATTAAGATGTATGATAACACAGTTAGAACATTAACTAGTGTTATACATGTACTTGATTTACAGAAAAATTTGATTTCTTTGGGAGTTTTGGATTCAGATGGTTATAAGTTTACAGGTCAAGATGGTGTCTTGAAAGTCTTTAAAGGAGAACTTGTGGTTATCAAGGCAGAAAAGGTCAGAAATCTTTACATGTTAAAAGGAAGTACTCAGATCAGTGAAGTAGCGGTTGCTTCAGAAAAGGAAGAAGCAGGTACTCGTCTATGGCATCAGCGATTGGGTCATATGAGTGAGAAAGGTCTTCAGATATTGATGAAACGTAAATCTCTTCCGAGTCTGAAATCCTTAAATTTAGATTTCTGTAAACATTGTGTGTATGGAAAACAGTGTAAACAAAGATTTAAAGATGGAAATCATAATAGTAAAGATGTTTTAGACTATATTCATTATGGTCTGTGGGGGCCTTCCCCTGTTATGTCATATGGAGGTGCGCTGTATTTTTTAACGTTTATTGATGATTACTCCCGGAGAGTTTGGGTCTATATGCTAAAAAGGAAAGCTGATGTATTAAATGTCTTTAAACAATTTAAAGTAATGGTAGAGAAAAAAATAGGAAAAACTATTAAATGCTTAAGAACTGACAATGGTGGTGAGTTCACTTCAGGTGAATTTGAACAATACTATAGGGATGAGGGAATTGTTAGACATAAAACTGCTGTTTATACTCCTCAGCAAAATGGTGTTGCTTAGCGTATTAATCGGACTCTTATGGAAAGAGCCAGAAGCATGATCAACAATGCTAACTTGCAAAAGGAGTTGTGGGCAGAAGTAGTATCTACTGCTTGTTATTTAGTTAACAGATCACCTTCAGTAGCAATTGATTGTAAAATTCCTGAAGAAGTTTGGACAGGTCAGTCTTGTGACTATTCACATTTGAGGATATTTGGCTGTGATGCTTATTCTCTCATTCCGAAAAATCAGTGTTCGAAATTAGATCCAAAGTCGAAATGTTATGTCTTTGTTGGGTATGATTATCCAGTGAAAGGATATAGGTTGTGGTATCCTACATTGTGGAAGATAGTCACTATTAGAGATGTAACATTTGATGAATCCTCTCTTTTAAAATCAAATTTTGAAAGAATTGAACAGGAATAGGTATTGCCAAATCAACGAGTTTAGTTGGAGGCTAGAATTTTCGGTGACAGGCGAAAGGAAGGAGAAACCTCTAGAGAAAATGGTGTTGAAGACATAAAGGAAGCCGTTGAAGCTTCTAAACCAGTGCAAGTTTCTAAACCAGTTCAGAAACCAGTTGCTCTAAGAAGGTCTACAAGGGAAAGGAAAATTCCAAAAAGGTATGAAGATTCTACTTCATCTTTTGCTTTGATTACTGAAGATGGGGAACCTTCTTGTTGTCAGGAAGCAGTAGATGATATAGATAGCAAAAAATGGAAAGCGGCTATGGAAGAATAAATGGACTCCTTAGCCAAGAACAATACCTGGGATCTTGTAGAGCTTCCTGAAGGGAGAAGTGTTGTTGGATGCAAATGGGTCTTCAAGCTGAAACGGAAAGTTGATGGAAGTATCGAAAGGTATAAGGTGAGACTCGTAGCAAAAGCGTATTTTCAGGTTGAAGGTATAGACTTTCATGAGATTTTTTCTCTAGTTGTAAAACTTTTTTCTATTCGTACTGTGTTGGCACTAACTGCGTTGCTTAATCTTAAGTTAGAATAGTTAGATGTTAAAACAAGTTTTTTACATGGTGATTTGAACGAAGAGATATATATGGAAACAACCAAAAGGTTTTGTACGAGGACGCAGTATAAGATTAGTTTGCAAGCTCAGGAAATCATTGTATGGTCTAAGATAGTCTCCCAGACAATGGTACAAGAAGTTTGATTCCTTCATGGTGAGCCAGAACTTTGTAAGAAGTGAGTATGATCATTGTGTATACTTCAAAAGTTCCAATGGCATATTCATTATCTTAGCTTTGTATGTTGACGATATGCTTATTGCAATCAAAAGCATGGAAGAGATCAACAGGTTAAAGGCTCAACTCTCTAGGACGTTTGATATGAAGGATCTTGGAGTAGCAGAACATATCTTGGGCATGGAGATACACAGAGACAAGAAAAATGGTAAGCTTTGGTTATCACAGCAGAAGTATGTGGAGAAAGTACTTGAAAAGTTCTCTATGAACAATGTGAAACCTGTTAATATCCCACTAGCTTCCCATTTTAAGCTTTCTTTGGTTTTGAGTCCTAGAGCTGATGAAGGAAAGCAATATATGTCTCATGTACCATATGCTAATGCGGTAGGCAATTTAATGTATGCGATTGTATCTACAAGACCTGACATTTCACATGCAGTTGGAATTGTCAACAGGTTCATGGCAAATCTAGGTAAAGAACATTGGAAAGCAGTGAAATGGGTGCTTCGATATCTAAGAGGCACAAGTGACCATTGCATCGTCTTTAACGGTAGTGAAGGATTAGTCTGCGGATATGTAGATGCTGACTATGTAGGTGATCTAGACAAAAGAACATCTACTACAGGTTATGTCTTTACTCTTGCAGGTGGAGCAATTAGTTGGATGTCAAAGCTTCAAGAAACAGTTGCATTGTCCACTACTGAAGCTGAATATATAGCTCCCTCAGATGCCCGTAAAGAAGCAATCTGGTTAAAGGGTCTTCTCGATGAAATTGGAAGAATGCAAGAGAAAGTGAATATACTTTGTGACAGTCAAAGTGCTATTCACTTAGCTACAAACCCTGCCTATCACAGCAGAACCAAGCACATTGATGTAAGGTATCATCTTCTGAGACATGTGATCGATGGCGGAAAATTAGCTCTTAAAAAGGTCCATACACGAGAGAATTGTGGAGACATATTCACAAAGAAAGTAACAGTAGAGAAGATGTGATGGTGTTTAGCTTCTCTTGGCTTGCAGGAAAGATGATGAATGGGCATGGGCAAGGGATTAGGAAAATTGCTGTCGAGGTGGAGTTTGTTAGTTTGACAACGAATTAGTAACTTTGGGTAAATGTAACGAGACAATTTTATACAGATATATTAGTTATGTAACGATGGTTCATGATATAAAACTATCAAATGCCCATGAAATGAAATGTGCGGAGAATCATTGTTGAATAACAAATTCCAATCCATTTAGTTTCTTGTCTTGGTTATTCAGTTAAGCTTTCTTGTTTTTATTTTTTTTTTATTTTTCCCCTTCATAATTTCAGTTAGCATTTGAACAGAATCCTAGAAAATTAAATTTATAAGTTTAACTTATAGGAATAAAGAAGTGCACGGACCTCTGCAACTGAGTGCGCAGAGCAGAGTCGAGTCTGTAATTGGGACTAAAAGCTAATAAAGAGAAGTTTATTCGTGCATCTATTCTTGAATTGTTATTTTGTTGTTATGCATTACTTTTACTCTGTTTATTTATTGCACGCAATTGAGTAAATGCTTGTATGGTTCAGAATACTTATATATGAAAATAATTTAAGTAATCAACTAATAGTGAATAATTAAGAAAGAATTGGGTAAATAGCATGGATCACGCTGTGAATAGGACTACGCGAAGAAAGCATCGTAGGCCTCGAGGTGCCCACTGGTGCGCCGTAGCATAGTGAGCAGAAAGGTTGGACCGCATACCAATCCCATCATATCAGACATCCCCGAGATGTGGAAACCTAGTTCTAGCACCCTCCCATACTACTTTGGGTGAGACCTCAATCTGCGCTCCATGGACTATTGCCGAAAGAGCTAGTAGTACCGAGATTTATTTGGCTAAATCATTTCTAAACTTGGGTCAAGCCCCACTAAGCCAACAAATGATTTTGTTGTTGGGGACGAGATTTTTAAAGGGATGTCTAATGTCGTGCCACTAGAATCCAACAAAGAATGAAATTGAAGAGTGGTTGGACAAAAAGATTCACAAGCTTGCGACATAGGAAAATAGAACTCCGCAAGTATCTAAGTAATAGTGGTTGGAGCACCACTTGTATACAAAAATCCACGAAATTTTCTTTGCATCCTTTCCTTTTGAGTTGTATGAGTAGACTGCGAAGCTAGCAAACAACTAGGGAAGTTGTAAGCTTGACAAACCAATAGTGTGGACTCTAGAATCAGTGTGCAGACTAGAAGCATCAGAAGATAAGATCACGTGAGATGTGGATCATTGGCTCGACCAGATAATAGGAGGATTTATCATTGAGTTTGTGGTAGACACGACCATGAGCTACAATGAGGTAGAATGACGTTTTCTCAAAGGACTGCGAGGTAAGTATATTAGATATCTTAACACTTAGATTAAGATGTTTTTGTGTGAAAATCAGGTTATTTTTGGAACTACACAGAGCAGGAAGATCTACAGAAGCGAAAGTGGTGAAGAATTAGAAAAGTGTCCCTTGATTTCACTCCCATGGGAGAGCAAGCAAGAGCTTGCGAAGGTTTCTTCGAGAAGCATGGTTAGTTTGATAAGGCAGTGAATTCCACATTTACCACCTCCACCCACACTACCACCCATTTCACCCCCCTCACCTCCATCTCCACCCATTGCACCTCCACCACCCCCAAAGTTCAGTATGGCGAGTGCAATCAAACTACCAGTATTAAGAGGAGTAGGGAATGAAGATCCTGACCAATTTTGTTTCATGGTAAGAGCGGTATGGGAAGTACAAGGGGTCACAGATGAAAACATTAATCCAGGCTCGTATGGTATATCAAGCATTCTAATGACCACCTAAATGTAAGAATTACAGAAATCTAGGTTGCACTGAATAGGGAATTTAGTAGGCCAAAGTCAGAAACACAATCAATTATCAGGTTTAAAGAGATCGCAATGCTCCCGGGCGAGACTCCCTGGGATCTGGCTCAATGGCTGAAGAGTATGATCTATGAAGCTAATATGACGTTGACAGATTGACAACATCACACATGGTTTGTAGCATCTCTGACACTACACTTGAGGATGGCATTGTCACAACAGAAACTTTCCACCCAGGCTGAAGCACTGAAAACATAAATGAGATTACATAAGACCCCTATATAATACCCTAGGTTGGGAGTCCAACAAATCCATGCACAACTACAGAATCTATGTCTAGAAATGCAGAGTTTGAAACAAGATAGGGCACCTTAGCCAAAAGCATGTGAGGAAGTATGGTCCATAAAATACAAAGGCCATGGCCACGACAAAGATCACTATCTAGTGTTCACGAACTACTTAGCAGGAGGAGGGCCAATGCTATTGAGGCTAGAGGCACAGGCAGGGCCGAGCGCGACACCTACTTTATGGTGCGCATTCTGTCAGATAGGAGGGAAACACACCAAAAATAATTGTCATTTGTTGCAGAAGTACACGCAGACATCCCAATAATTATTTGTAATTTCTGCAAGCTGGTAGGCCACGATGAATGCACTTGCTGCAGTTATGAACTAATGATGTACTAGACCCCTACCTATAGGATGTAGACTGAAACATGAGCCCTCAACCCAAATGTGGGGATGGTGTGTGCTAGATTTCAGGGGTGTGGTCGAGGACAATGTAGGGGACACACACAACTGATTTGTTACAATTGCAGAGGGTGAGGACACTATGGCCACGATTGTACCAACCTGACAAGGATATCATGTTTGTATTGTGCTCAGTTTGATCATGAGACATAAGACTGTCCTACACTGATCACAAGGATGCACGAAAAAGGGGTATTCCAGCCTCCTCCAACTCATAATATACAAATGATGAGGTCTGAGCTGCGCGAAGAAGACCCAAATGTAAACATGATGCTGAGAAGCGGTACGAACACTAGGGATGATAAGGGGAAGTAGCTAGGAGAAAGAATGTTGGTTCACAAGGCTCCTACAAGGTAACCCATGTTTGAATTAGAACACACAAAGAAGACATTCTTGGAAGCTAAGAAGATCTTCACAGAGGCCTCCACTTTAGGTAGTAACGATCAGCCAGAACCAGGAATGGACCCTTCAATGCTCACTACCTTTCTAGAGACATGCACGAAACTGCTGCACGATAGCAAAGAAACTAAGGGACTACAGGAATTAATCACCATGTGCCCAGGGTCAGGAGAATTATGCGTGGTCCAGAAACTGGAGAAGCATGCTCTACACAATGGAAGGGAAATGAGGTTGACTGCGCAGATTGGTGAGTATGAAATGGATCAGGGAATTCTAGATCTGGGTTTGGACACGAATATATTACCAAAGAAAACATGGGAACGCATGGGAAAACCCGCATTACAATGGTATCCTATTCAATTATGAATGGTGAAGCAACAAAAGATTTTGCACATGGGGAGATTGCAAGGAGTAGCAGTAGATATTAAGGGTGTGAGTGCGCAGGTGATTATGAAGTAATAGAGATTGTCGATGATAGTAACCCCTATCTTACACTATCAGGAATAGACTGGGCCACCGATATGAACAGAGTCATAAATCTGAACAAGCGTAAAGTGATCTTCGAGAAAAAGTCACAATGCATAGTGGTACCACTAGATCAAGCCGAAGGAGCACACTACACTAAACCAGTATGAAATGATGATAATGATGATGATATTCACTGTATTTACAAGGTAACTGCACGAGACCAAGATTGGATGAATCTGACTACAGATGGGAGAATCTCATGGGAGCGTAAAAAATCCTACACTTCATATTCTGACGAAGAAGTAGAGAGATGGCAGAATCAGTTGCATGAAGTAACTACACTTAATTGCAACATGATGGTAGATCACTGCGTTGTGTGACAATAGAGGAAAGGGAGCTGCCGACATATGATGGATTGATAGTGATGGATGGATTTCTGAGAAAATTTGAAAACATAGTACTAGAACAGAAGCGGTTTTAAGTGTTGAAGTAGGCACTGCGTGAAACACCCGGGCAATGGTGGGGTACGCATCAAGGAAATTTTCAAGACTAGTGTAGATGTACAAGGATGATGCACCTACATTTTGGAAAACCCCAGCTCTGAATTAAAGTCAGTCAGCAAGGGCAGAACAACTTGTGCACCCACCTTTCTAGATGGGTACTTACATATGTTGTACATCCTGCACGAGTGAACCCTAACCCTAGAATAACAAAGTTAGAGAAAATCATAATAGCAAGAAACGCGATGCACACTACAAATGTTCCATAGAGAAAAATTCAATAAGGTGTGTGGAGTCCTGAACAAGGTTCACTAGGCGAGATGAACCTATTGGGACCTGCACATGCCAATGGTTTGATGAGCCTATAGGACCATGTGCAGAAACTTGATTGCAAAGATGATTCCAAAGATGAGGAACAGAGTCGCAACCATAATTTCGGAAGAAATGAATCCACACATAATAACTCCCACAGTTGGGACAGTACGCATGGACCAGGATGAATGAATCACAGAACTACATGAGGGAAAACATATAAGGATTCAGGAAGCCATTCGGCGAGGGAACCTTAGACTTCGCGAACTTGAAGAAGATTGGGTATGATTGAGGAAGAAAAGCATGTTGATGGACACTGAGGTCAAAAAACTAGAAATTGAGATTGCACAAGTGTGTCTTGTCAATAAACTCAGGATGACAAGGCACGATATGGACAACCATATTACTGCATTAGAATATTGTCACTGAGAATTTATGACTCTACTACCATGTCTATGACCACATCTTACCAACCAAAGTAACTAGGGGAGCGCACCATAGAAGGGATAATGCACAACACTAACTATTGCAAGGGTAAGTGAGTGATCTGGAATTGATCCACAACAATTAATTAAGGTATTACAGACTCATGTGCATGGATGTGGCTATGTTAACTTATGGAATGGATCGGTAAGATTGCAAAATACATAGACACTGAAGGCGTTAGAGAAAACATAACAGGAAAACATATAAACACAACAAGTTTAATAAGGAGTTCACCCAAAACTCCTGGGCTACGTCTCCTAGTCCAGCCTTCAGTGGTGGCTTCTCTATTATGTTTTCAAAGCAAGTTTTTTACAATAGTGAGCTGAATTTGAGTCTCACTCAACAAATATAATTAGCAAGACTGTACCTGGATCCCCCAAGTCTCTAGAGTACACAAACTCTCCTTACTGAAACTGGACCTCTACTAGTCACAGCAGTATGAGCCTAATCTAAGACTCATACACAACAAGCTTGTATAGAGGAGTTCGCTTGAACCTCTCAAGCCTTCTCTGGAGTACATAGACTCTCTGACTCTCTCTAGCTCTGTCTAGCTCGATGCTGCCTTCAGGTCAGCTCGACTTCTTCTCCTTGTTCTCTGTTGTTAGCTTTCTTAACTCGCTTTGCTCATTGCTTTCTCTTTCTCTGTCAATTCGTGGCTTTTAAAGGCAATCTGCTTCTGACTATTCATTTCCGCTTCCTGGCATTCTGGTTTCCTTGCCACTGTCTATTTGAATTCTTCTATTCTGCGTCATCATCACTGTGTAACGACTCATAGGGAGGTGGCCACCTATTTAGTAATGAAATGAGTGTTAGTTCTCTTGGAAATGTTTGAACGGTCGTTATTTTTGTTTCCTCCAAGATTTCTCGCAAAACACGAATCTTTGCCAGCTCATCATCCATGCTAGACTTCAAACCTTATACAACTCAACCTATTTACCCCATTGAATCCGGTCATCCATTGGATCACATTTCTACCACCAATCTGGGGCCTCTAGATCCTATGGTCTCCATCCATATCGGGCAGGCAAGTTGCATGATGTTTACCCATCCGATGTGAGTGGTTTCCTCACTCTTCTGCCAAATGCGTGGCACCCATTGTGTGGCATTGGGTGGGACTCAGTTGAAACCACTTATCGCTCGAAGCCCTTCCAACATCCTGCGTGTTTTTGTGTGGGACCACGCCTGTAATAGAATAAGCATGATATTTGTACATTTTATAACTTTTCGGGTCCAGGTCGCTCGGGGCTTTTCCATCTTCGAGGGGTTTGCCCAAAAATATGCAACTAGCGACTTGTTGGTAATGACATATCGAAAACCTCCCCCGTTTCTCAAAAAGACCTCCTGTTTTGCTAATTCGTGACAGTGCACATTACCATGGGCCAACGGTTTGTGCGGTTCTCCGAGGGTCCTCGTTGCTCCGCGCTGTTCACAAATTACAATTGTTTCAAGGATATTTTTGATAAGCTCGACCTTTATAAGACTTTGAAACTTTGGCATGAATTTTACAGAGTTATGAAAACTTAGAGAGTGTTTTAGGATCCAATTCAGATCACAACCTTCCCAATGAAAAATCTTTCAGACCACCAAAAGTTGGTTTTTAAGCATCAATCAAGTGAGGGTATAGATTCCTTGCTTGCCCAATTTTTATCCATTTCGCATTGCTTGGTTTTGAACCTTTGAGCCCAATCCTAAGGTACTCAACATCCCCTTTGCGCGTAGTTCTCACCTTCTTGTCCAGAACCATATCTTCCTACAACTCATTGAGATATTCAGGTAGCAGATCATCAATAGAAGGAAATTGACTTTGCTCTTCAGGATCTTCAATCAATGAAGGTTCAAATAGTCTCAAGTTTTCTACATTAACAATTCAGTAGATGTGAATATAAGCTGGTAAATCAAGGCAAAAATAATTCTCACCAATCTTCTCAAGTATGTTGAAAGGTCCATACCTTATTGGCTTCAGCTCCTTACCTTCATCTTACATTCTATCTTTGCTGATATACAGCGAGACTTAATCACCAACTTGGAAACTATGCTCAATCTGATGCTTATCATGCCTTGCCTTGTACTTGGCTTGGCTCTTTTCGAGCTGTTCCTATATTGTCTAGTGAATCTCTTGGATTTGTTTAATGAACTTGATTTCCTTGTCCACATCATTGTGTCCATCAACTGCTATGTCTTTACCAAAGACAAAATGCAAGGGAAACTTTGGTGTGAAACCAAAATAGGTCTCAAATGGATATCTCTATGTAGAAGAATGTTTAGCATGGTTGTAAGCATGCTACACATAACATAAATGTTCATCCAAAAGCCAGGGATGCTTACTGCAATAGACTCTAATCAACTGGATCACTGTCCCATTGACCACTTCTGTTTCGCCATTTGTTTGCAGATGAAAAGATATGCTCTTCTTCAATTTGGTGTCCATCAATTCCCACAATCTGGACCAAAATTTCCCAACAAATCAGGTATTTTGATCAGATATAATGGAAGTGGGTAATCCAAAATGAACCCATACATGCTGAAAGAACAACTTTGCAGTTTGTTCAGCTATAATCTATTTGTTACAAGGTATTAAAATACACATTTTTCTGAATCTATCTATAACAACATATAAATAGCCATGATCTTTCCTAGATTCAGGCAGTTCCCTAACAAAGTCCATGGAAACACTTTCCCAAGGATGAGAAGGTACTGGTAGTGGAGTGTACAGGCCTAGTTTTCAATTGTTGGGCTTTATTTTAGCACACATGGTACACGCTTTTACATATGTAGAAACTGTCTCATTCATTTTTGGCCAATAACAAAATCTTTGCAGTTGTGCAACTATTTTAATTACACTAAAGTGACCTGATATTAGAGAAGTGTGTGTGTCTCAAACTGTCTTTACTCTTTTAGTTTGTGGAATGCATAACTTCTAAAAATGATACGAGAGTTGGTCCTTAACATGATAATCCAATTCTTCTAGTTGTTTGCCATGACTTAAAGTTGCATATACATCTTTAAAATCTATATCTTCAGCACCTTGTTCAATGTAGCTTTCATGCAATACTGAACTTTGCTTAAGTATAGTGGATGCATTTATGATTGGTCTAGACAACATATTTGCAATTTTATTGTGTATGCCCTTTTTATATCTGATGACAAGATGAAACTATTATAGAAAACCCATCCACCTATAGTGTCTTCATTGCTGCCACTTAGTTTGTGAGTGTAAATATTGAAGTGGTTGATGATCATTATGTATAACTATCTCTTTGCCCATTAAATATTGTTTCCACTATTTCGCACTCTATACTAATGTATACATTTCTTTATCATATGTGGGATAATTTACTACTGTAGAATTAAATGTCTCAGAATGATAACATATGGGTTTACCATGCTGCATCAACACTGCTCCCATGGCATAGTCACCGACATTCGTTTCAATCTCAAATGGTCTTTGAAGATCAGGTAGTGCTAGTACTGGTGTTGTACTAATATTTTCTTTCAAGTTGTCGAAGTCTTTCTGCTATTTTCCTCCCCACTGAAACACCTTGTTCAATCTTGTTAAAGCATGTAAGGGAGCTGCAATCAAGTAAAAGTTAGCAATAAACTTTCTCCAATACTTTGTTGCTCCTAGGAAGCTTCTAACTTATGTAGTAGATTTGGGTTGAGGCTTGGCTACAATGACTGCAACCTTGGAGGAATCTATCTTGAATTCACCACCCCCTACAATATGACCCAAATAATTCAAATATGTTTTCCCAAATTCACATTTTGATAGCTTAACATAAAGATTTTCTTTTTTCAAAACATCTAGAGTCTACTTTACATGCTTCAGATGTTCTTCCCTTGTTTTACTGAACATAAGAATGTCATCTAAATATGCAATGACAAAATCATCAATAAAAGTTATAAGTACATCATTCATTACTCTCATGAAAGTAGCAGGAGCAATAGTTAAGCCAAAAGGCATAACCAACCACTCATACAATCTCTGCTTTGTTTTGAAAGCAGTCTTCCATGCATCTTTCCCTGCAAATCTGACCTGATGGTAGCGATTATGCAAGTCCAACATGGAAAAATAAATAGCTTCTTTCAACTGATCTAGTAGATCATCTATGCGAGAAAGGGGATAACGATTTTTTATCGTTACCTTACTCAATGCTTGGTAATCAATGCACATTCTCCATGAACCATCTTTCGTTCTCACCAAGACAATTGGAGACCCACATGGTGACGTGCTAGGCCTTATGAACCCTTTCTCGAGTAGCTCCTGTACTGCTTCTTGATTTCCACATTCTCTAAAGTAGACAACCTGTACATTCCCATGTTAGGCAATGGAGCATCTTGCTGCAAATTAATATCATGTACTATTTCATTTTTGGGTGCCAGACCTTTAGGTTCTTGAAATAGTATATCATATTCTGAAACAAATTTTTCTAAATCAGCTTGTTGTTTAGCATTACAGCCCTCAAATACATTGGTTTTATTAGGTTTCTTTTCCTTTACAAACATCAGTAAAAAAAAATTTCCATGAATTTACAATTATTTTCATCTACCCTGAGTTTATGAGAGTACAATTATTCTTGAGTTTATGAGCTCTTACAATATATTCAATTCCATCTTTAACGAGTTGATACTTGTTCTCAGCTCTATAGAAAATGGATTTCCTATCATACAAGTAAGGACTTCCTAAAACAATTCCACATATATCCAAAGGAACTATATCTACCTCAACCTCATCTACTAATGCTGACCCAAAAGAAAACCTAAGTTTACATTGTCTAGTCACTTGTAGCTTTGCTTTATCACATAACTAACCTAATGGATATGGCTTCTTGTGAGGTGTGGTTAGTAATCCCAACTTCTTTACAATTGCTTCAGAAATTAACTTTACTTGTGAGCCACTATCAAAAAAAGTATCAGCCTTTTGATGCTTTGAAACAACTCAAATATGAAAAAGCTCATGTCTTTTCTTCTCATTTTCTTCATTATCAGTAGATTGTGAAGAATTACTAGTAGATGCTTCAGAATTTTTACCTTTTATACCTATGGCTATGGTTTTTGTTTCATCCCCTAAGTCTGACCCCAAATCCTTCTGAATAGCTGCAAGAGTCTTCTTTTTTTTGCAATTATACTTCTTGGGTTTCAACTCCGGATGCAGAATCTAGCAGTGTCCATCATCATGCCCATTCTTCTTATAGTGAATGCATGAAGATTTGGTATTTTTTACAGTGTTTTTCTTCCTATCTTTCCATTTTTGTTTTCTCTTTTCCTTATTCTTGCTTTCAATGGGTTTTGATGATCCCCCAACTTTTGGGTTCACATTCCTGCCTCTAGCCTTTAGATGTGTAGCTTGAAAAGATACCTCATCTATGCTAGTGGGATTAAACATGAGAATGGTGTGCTTTAAATAGTTATGTAGACCACCTATATACTTCAATAGAGTTTGAGGTGAGACTAAAGAAATTCCTAGAATCAAAGCTCTTTTCCTAAATTCTTCGATGTAGCCTTGTACACTTTTCCCTTTTAATTGGCGAAGAGTTTGCCAACTAATCATGGCTTGCTACATATAAGCTAGTGGATAAATTTTCTTTTTAATTGTAGAAACAAATTCACTCCAGATAGAAAGAATTTTACCATTCTTCTTCATGTCATCTTGTGTCCTACCTTCCCACCATACCAAGGTAGTGCCTCCAAGGTGTAGGCTAACCAGTTGAATCTTACTTTTGTCTAAATCAATGCTCTATACCCTGCAATATACAATAACCTATCTAATCCAATTATCCAACTTCTCTGCATTCAGCTCCCCATCATATATCAGAAAATCAAATTTAACATATAATTTAATCAAAGATGTCTTCTTTTTATTTTTAGGGCTACTAGCAGGTGTGGGAATTTTTTCTTCTTTCCCTTTGCCTTTACATTGGTCATCGAGGAGAGATTCTTCTACTCCTTTATCTTGTTTGGAGTTTGATGAATCTTCACCTCTACGCTTCTTAAATTCTCTATACATTTCTTCTACCATGGCTTTCATGGTCAAGAAATTGTCCATGAACAGGGAGTATGATTCCAAGGGACATTCTTCTGACATTTTCCTCTTAGGATAAACTCTTCCAATTTCTGGGTTAGCTTCAACCAACTCTCCTTTTCCTAATTTAAGCTTTGATCTAGTTAGCATCCAATAACAAAATCCAACACATGCTTGCCTAACCTTAGTAACCTAGAGCCCTGATACCACTTGATCTAGAATTAATCCAAGATAATTAATTAAGATATTACATACTCATGTGCATGGATGTGCCTATGTTACTTTATGCAACAGATTGATAAGATTGCGAAATACACAGACACTGAAGAAGTTAGAGAAAACATAATAGGCAAACATATAAACACAACAAGTTTAATAAGGAGTTAACTGAACACTCCTGGGCTACATCTCCTGGTCTAGCCTTCAGTGGTGGCCGCTCTATTATGTTTAAAAAGCAGAGTTTTTACAACGATGCGCTCAATTCGAGTCTCACTCAATAGATATAATCAACGAGACTGTACTTGGATCCCCCAAGTCTCTGGAGTACACAGACTCTCCTTACTAAAATTGGACCTCTACTGATCATAGTAGTATGATCCCAATCTGAGACAAATGCATGACAAGCCTCTACAAAGGTGTTTGCCTGAACCTCTCAAGCCTTCTCTGGAGTACACAGACTCTCTGACTCTCTCTGGCTCTGTCTAGCTCAATGATTCCTTTAGGTCAGCTCAACTTCATCTCTCTGTTCTCTACTCTTAGCTTTCTTAACTCGATTTTCTCACTGATTGCTCTTTCTCTATCAATTCATGGCTTTTAAAGCTAATCTACTTCTAATTGTTTGTTTCCACTTCCTAGCTTTTTGGCTTCCCTGCCTTTGTCTATTTGAATTCCTCTATTTTGCATCATCATCACTGTGTAATGCCTCACAGGGAGGTGACCACCTGTTTCGTAATGAATTGAATGTTAGTTCTATTGGAAATGTTTGAACGATCATTATTTCTGTTTGCTTCAAGATTGTCGGAAAAACACGAATCTTTGCCAACTCATCATCCATGCCAGACTTGAAACCTTATACAACTCAACTTGGTTACCCTGTTGAATCTGGTCATCCATCGGATCACATTTCCACAATCAATCTGGGGCCTCTAGATCCTATGTTCTTAGTCCATATTGGGCAGGTAGGTAGCATGACATTTACCTGTCCGATGTGAGCAGTTTTATCTCTCTTCCACCAAACACATGGAACCCATTGTGTGGCATCGAGCAGGACTCAGTTGAAACTACTTACCGCTCGAAGCCCTTCCGATATCCTACCAGTTCTTGTGTGGGACACTGCCTGTGACAGAATTGGTGCGACATCCATACATTTTATAAATTTTTAGGTCTGGGTCGCTCGAAGGCTCTCCATATTCGAGGGGTTTGCCCGAAGATATGCGATTATCGACTTGTCGCTAATAACGTATCAAAAACCTCCCCCGTTTCTCAAAAATACCTCATGTTTTTCCAATTCATGACAGCACGCGTTACCATGGATCAAACGGTCTGTGCACTTAACTGAGGGTCCTCATTGCTCCACACTGTTCACAAATTACAACTGTTATGAGGATATTTTTGATAATCTCGATCTTTATAAGACTTTGAAACTTTGGCATGAATTTTACAGAGTTATGAATTTTATGTGTTTTAGGATGCAATTCAGATTAGTGAGGAGTGCCCACAGACTATAGTGGAAGGTGAATTGAGGTTTTGCACTGGTGGTGTGACCACCTAACTAGCTGAAGGGAGCATAGTTTGAGGGCTCTAGGCAGTTGAAAGAGAGCACGAGAGTATAAAAGAGTCTGTGTGGGAGCTATGCGATAAGGAGGTTATACGTAGGATCAGCATACATAGGGGGTTGCGTTGTCACGCGAGTAGGCTGGGAAGTGACCATTAGTATCACTGCTCATGATGAGATGTCCAATTTAAGGCAAAAGGGAGCGGGCAGTGGGCAATTAAGACATGACTTAAGAGCTAGATTTGGGACAATCTACCACCAAGAATGCATTAATGACTCAGAAGTGCAGGGAACGATCAAATTAAAATTAAAATTATGCTATAGAACTCCCAAGGCTAACCACGAGAAATCAATTGTTCAGTTGAGATTTGAGCTATTATGAAGAGTACAGAGTGTTGAGTGCCAAGCGGTATTTGAGCCCCGAAGTTCGCGAACAACCACAGAAAGTTTGAACAAAATGACAACTACCAGGAGAGGTGTGGGTTTTGTAGAGAGTACCATCGAGGAAGCTGTGCAAAGCCCTACGGTGCCAGTGGGGATGCACTAGAAACTTTGAAATCACCTCGAATGCCAAGGCCCAAGAAGGATAAATAGGTAGTGGGACCAATTCGCATGTCCCAGCAAAATCCACGGTTTGGTAAACTTTCCATCGAAGAAATGGGAAAGGTTGTTAACCTTGAGACAATCAATGAGGAGGAGGAGCTACATGCTCTTGTAGACAAAATAGAGACAGACACAGAAATGACAGAAGACATCCAACCAGCATGCATTCCAGCAAAACTGCCTCTGTACATTTGATGAGCCCCGAATTGGGTAACTTATTGGGCTCATTTTGCCTAATTTTCCTTGTTCAATCCTCCATTTTTCATAGATTATGCATGTTTTTTTAGTATGTTTATGTTATTTGAACGAATAAGGGTGGTCACTTTGCCAGGGAGGCTAATACGTGGTTATTTCAGGTTTTTTGCACAAACTTTGGAGCAAAACCAAGCAATTATGGGCCAAGTGATAGCCAAGCTTGAGGTGAGGATTCGTAGGGGGGTTGTCTCTGCCATTAAATGACCCTTCCTCAAAATCTTCACCCTAAACTCCGAGCTCAACAGGCCACCAAAACGAATCCTAAAGGCAGCCAAGCAGCTTTGGGAAGAGTAACTGTTTACTAGCAGTTGGAACAGCCGAGTCCCTTGAATTTAGGAGGACTACTAGGCCCCTCGTAGTGTATAAATAGGAAGGCCTTAGCCTTCCTAGTTTACTTTTGGAAATATCGTATTTTGGCACTATAGTGCTGTCATTTTCTCAGCTCGTTTTCTTGTAGCTATTACTATATAACTTTCTTGTGATGATTATTTTTGGATAATGAAAAGCAGTTCTATTTGGCATTAGCTTTGAGTTCTTTATAGGAGCCTGTAGCTCTTGGGGTTGGGCCCAACCTAAGAGCCAAGGCCTCCTTTATGTACTGTTATTTGTTTTTTATGTCTCTGCAAAATAATTTCTGTTAGGTAGAATAACATCTTGCTGGTTACGTAGGTCATGGTTAATGATTAGATAGGCTTTTCATGTTCATCAGGGAGCTGCTAGGATAATAACAGGGGAGATCTTCCAAGAAGGGTCATCAAGAACCTCTGATTTCACCTCTCCCTCAGCGGGATCAGGAGCTGGGATCAAGGTGACCTTGCTGCCACCAAAAACACTATCTTTGCTTCCCCATGCAACCATTAGTGTTTGATTTTTGTTTGCAGAAGTTGGTTACATGTTCAGATTCTTGATTTCTTTGTTGCATAGTGGTTATACATGGTTTCATTGCAAGTAAACTTCGGTTTAGTCTCTTTACTATTAGCTAGATCATATTAGGTTAGCATAACTAGATCTTTGATTTCTTTCAAGTCTTTGTTGGTTCAGTTGGAAAAAAAAATTGCAGAGCACCCGTACCATTTCTCTATCTACCCGTACTCCATCAAACCCATATGCTCCATCCCCTAATGTGGATTCTTGCCTCACGTTCACCATTTTCTCACTTTGCCCTAATTCCCCATATCCTTGTGCCACATTGCTCCACTGCCTCTTGGACAAGTCCCACCATCCTTGCCACTCCTCATCTCCATTCCCCAAGCCCTGGACCTCTTCACACACCTAGCTCACCTCCATACCCACTCCTTCATCTTTCTTCCTCCATCCATCCTCTGAAATCCCATTTTTGAACATCCTGTAGAAAATTACAGATATCTTGTAGAAATTCCATAACGTCCTGTAGAACCCCTATAGAAAAACTCTATGAAACTCTCTGGAAGGGTGTTAGGGACCCCTTAGGCCCTCTCTAAACCTTCCTAGCCTCTTCCAAGCATTTCCTCTCGCCAATCTACCTCTGCACAGTCAAAAACAGTTAAATTGCATGCATGGTAATTCTGACAACTTATTCAAAAATACAAAAAGATGGTTCTTGTAGATTTTGCTGTAGACATAGCTTAGATACATGCATTTCATATTCTTAGAAGTCAATGGCATTTCTCCCAGTAGCTTGCATCCTCCTTCTTGCATCAGTAGAGCTAGCTGGTAAAATTAGGGTTTGCTAGGGTTTGCGTTTGCTTTCAGATTTTCAGTTTCTTTCTGCAAATATATTAGCTTCCTTCGAGTTAGCTTCCATCCATCAGTTAGAAAGATTCTTCTCAGAGCTCATAGAAGTTGGCTTGATCCCCTAGCGGACTTGTGCCGGCTGACCAAGTGACAACTGCGGCAAGAGCTAATACTTGTGCATACAGCACCGTCAATTCCAAGTTTGTCACGAACTACTGGGTTGATAAAAGTAAAGAAGGGAGTCCCAGGAGTTGCAACATTGTTGCTCCAATACTGGAGCCCACTAGTACTTGGAAAATGACTCTCAGGCCCTACTAGATTACATGGATCGACAACATCAATCCATAGCACATTTTGAGGACATGGACCGATTGTTGGGGGACAATGTGTTTCACGTTCAGGTGCATGCATGAACATAGTTGTCCCCCAACAGTCACTCCATGTCCTCAAAATGTGCTATGGCTTGAGCTTGTCAATCCATATGATCTAGTAGGGCCTAAGAGTCGTTTGCCAAGTGCTAGTGGGTATATATTAATGTTGAGGGATCCCCTGGCTCTGCTCTAATCAATAGTGGTTCTTGTAGTTCCCTGTCCATAACATCTCTGACCTCTGTTGCTTTCTTTTCTTCATGATTTAGCCAAGAGGCCATGGCCATAAGTTGCATGTCCCCTACTGCAGTGTTGGTGTCCCACAAGTTTATGTTGGGAAGGGCCAAATTGTGTAGGTAGAACTCTGATAGTTTGGCCTAGTCCTCTGACGAACCGCTGTCACATAAAGCCATGAATTGTTGGTGGTTTTGGAATGGAGTGATACCTCTTTGTGCCAAAGTGTTGACCTGAAACTAAAATCACTAATCCCTGAGGTATAGGGCATAGGATTTGGCTGGTTGCCTACACTGCAGAGCTTCCATCGCCCAACCGGCCATGCAGGCCAGTTGGGCCTCCTTTTCTTGTACCTGCTGTTTCAGAGACTGTATCTCCAGGCATGCTTGCAATTCTTTTTCCTATAGCTATCGATTCAGTGTCTCAATTTCAGCTTGCATCCCTTCCCTTCTTTGTTGTTCATCAGTGGTATCTTTGGCTGTTGTGGGTTCCTCCTGTTGCTGTTGTTCTCCCAAGATGTGAGGCCTGTCTTCCTTCTTCTATCCCTGCAACTGTAGTTGTTGTCTAAGCAGCTCATTTTCTTCTTGTAGCTTGGCCCATTGGTAACTCTCCACATGTCGTACCATAGCCAATTCTCTACTCAAATCCTTGAGTTGTTCCTCTAGGGGACCTATATCTACCACCCCCTTGGACTTAGCGATTTTCATCCAAGTATGGGTCCTCACTCTCTCTTCTTCTAATGCAAGAAAAAGTGGCACTGTGAATTTTTGGGGAATGATCCTTTCGGCCTCCAAGAAGTTATAGTAGGAGCCCAAGTTGGGCCGGGGGCTAGGTTCCACAATGTTGTCCACATTTTCTTCCTCCTATGGTGATTTAGGTGCCTCACCTTCCATCTCCTCAGTCTCCTTTAGCCTAGCCAGTGTTTCATGTAGAACAGTCTCAGCATCCTGTAGAGAGGCCTTTGTGTCCAACATTTTCATTCTTTCTCTCCAAGTGGATGTCTTCGGGCTCCCCCGTTCATAAGTGATGGATGCCTTGGAGGGAGACCTCTCCTTTTGTGTAGCTAGGGTGTCTACAATTGTGATGGGTTCTTTTGAAGGGGGCTCGGGTCTGCCAGTATTTATCCTCATGCTCCTTCTTGCCCTAAAATACATGGAAGTCTCCCTGTTCCGCTTCCCTTTCTGCTTTGGGGATGTGCTTAGGGTGGCAAACATAGTTGCTACCTCCCTGGCTAAAATCTCAGGTGATTTTTCTTTCTGTTTCCCTTTTTCTAGACTTCCTGTAGAAAGTTCTGTGCTGACTGCTTTCTAGCTTCCTATAGAAACGGTTTTTTGGCTTCTTGTAGAAATGGTTTTCTCTTATTTGGGCTGCTTGGCTGGGGTGCCTTCTCTTTTAATTTTGATGTGGTTACCTTGGGTGTGCCCTCACTTGCTTGGACTTTTCAATCCTCTCTGCCCTGATTTCCAATCGTTTCTCCCTTGGTGTGTGTGCCTTTATTCCACACACAGTTTTGGGCTTGGCAGCTTGGCCTTTCTCTTGTTTCTCTTCTTGTTCTTTCTGTGGTGGTTTATCATGGGTTTCCTTACCCTTGTCTTTCTCTTTTACCTCAATGTGCTCCTTTTCCTCACTGCTGGATGAAGTGAGTTCCTCGTCTAGAATTCGGATATCATCATCCTTGGACATATTGCAGAAAATCTCCCAGGAGAGAGGGACATTGTAGGTATGGAGGGCATCTTCCACTAGAAGCTTGAGAAGCCCATGATGGGCCAGCTGGTCCGGAGTCCCTTCCTTCAATTTGGTGCCACACTTAATTAATGATTGTACGAGGAAATAAGGGATGCTTAACTTTTGTTCTAGGGGTAAATCCATCCTATGTCTGAGTTCAATTAGCAACCAGAAGTGATAACCGTAAACAATACTAAACCGCCCCTCACAAGTAATGTATTTCATGATCTGAAGGCTGACGTTGCTCCAAAAAGGGTGTAGGCTAGCTCTCCGGACCCCATTCTTATCTTTTGAAAATTTTTCCTCTGGTAGGAAGAATTCTTTCTTGGATTTTTGGCCTAATGCCCTCTCCTCTTTGTTCCAGGGTATCCCCAATGGCAGATCAGTGACTCGACTAATGAGCTGTGGGGTAAGCTTTAAGGTCAACCCTCTGAAATTTACAGTGGCCAATGTCTTGGATTTAGGGTACACATACATTAAGAACTCTTGTATTACCACATCAACATGACCTTGAATTCTCTCACAGAAGGTCATCCAATTGGCACGGGTGAATAGGTCCACCACCTCGGGGGTTTCTCGCAATTTCCTAGAATCCAAGGGTTCCTTTCTGATAAACCCTCCTGTCATGGTGAGAGTACTCTATTTTGGCTTGTGCTCTTATTAGAAAGGGGTATTCTGTTTATGGTTTCCTCCCCTGAACTTTGAGGATAGTATCCCTTAGGTGTTTATATTTCACTTTGCACCAATTCCCTAGTTATAATGTTGTTGCTGCCCAAAACTCGATTGTCAAAAGGGAATTAGACTCACACAGATAGAGTGCAGAGCTTAATTTTCATCCCCAGTATGCATACAACCACATAAAAGTCACATTCTTCATGCACAGGTTAGCCCTCACCATGGTTTATCATTTCTATAGGAGGAATTTCTTAACAGGAACCGTGGAGGAGAATTTGACGTAGAACCAACTGAAAACTTCCATGTATCACACAGGAAAACAACTGTTCTTGACCCACAGGTAGAATTGCTTCTAATTCTCCTACTCCAGACAGTTTAATTCACCACCTTTCAAAATATCATGCATGGGAATGGTGTTTTCGAGCCTACCTCTCTTCGAAACTCCAATTTCAACATAGATAGTCCAAATTTCTCTACTCTTGGAGGCTATGCCATGTTCCCTGTAGAGCTCCTTCCTGTAGAGAGCTTTGATAGGTACTGGAGGATGTCACGGAACTTCTGAACAAGCCTGGGACGCGGGAGGATTTTGAAAAGGGCAGAGAAGCTCGAGCTAACAAACTGCAGAGGAGGAGGACACATACTTTGCTGAAAACGGTTGCAAGTGTAAATGACAGCGGTTCATCGTCAGTTCTTCGGCCTAGCAATTTTGAATTACGACGCAATTCCTGGTGAGGGGGTGAGGTGTCCAGGCTGATCTATTAGCGAACGTCATCGCCATCATTCCTCGGCGTGTCTCTAACTGCCATTTCCTTTCTCTGCCATTAACCACAGCCATTACTTCCAATCTGCCAATTCTCCCTGACTGGACACTTCCCACATGTTGGCTACACATCTCTTTGGCATAACCGAGCTCGTTCGGATCCCACAAGGCCATTCGATTGACTATGGGTGGCCAGTTGACTAGCCACCAAATTCGTTCAATCCGTACCATTTCACAGACATGCAGTTTTCAGATTATAGTCTATGCAATTTGACGAATAAGGTTAGAAACTTACCTGTGTGGCCGTCGACGTGTTCTATAGGCTTCAGGACATGGAATGAAGGCTTTGGTCACTGCTGCTTCGTGTACAGGCGCTAGAACTCCTTCTTTCATTGGCTGGTGCTGCATGCATGGCTTCAGGACCCAATCCTCTGGTTGTAAATGCTGCATTCACAGGCTCTGCCTGATTTCAGCTGTTGAGGAGGTGTTCATGTCTGAGCAGAGCTTTTTACATGTCCCCTATGTTGATTTTAGCTGCTATTGAGTCCATAGTATGTGCTCTAGACATATCAGCTGCTACAGGATTCCTGTAGGACATCTTGTAGCGGCTTCTCCTCCTGGGATGCATTCTGAAACGGGCAAGGTTGTATTCGTGGATGAAGGGTCCTGATGGAGCTTTGATAGGTAGAGTGTGTGAGCCTTTGTGTGCTTGATTTGTCACTTGGGAAAAAAATTTCAATCTGAGGAAAACAAGACTCCTTGTATGACTGTGCAGGAATACATAACCAGATTGTTGCACTGGCAGTGGAAAGAGATGAAACAAGTGATGGATGGAAGAGAGGGGTGGCTGTAGGCCTCATCTATAGACTTCAAGCTTTAAATCCCTTTCCAGAATCAATTTTGGCCTGCCTGAAGGCTCTACAGGATGTTTCCTGTAGAAATGCAGAGCTTCCTATAGAAAGCCCCAAAACTTGTAGAAAGCTCATAACTTCCTGTAGGAGGTTGAATATCGACCCGAATGTGTTCAAATCCTGGAAAAAGTGAGTGGCTATGGAGGGAGTGTCTGTAAGGATGTCTGGTAGCTTGTTACAAACCCCTGTCCTCATTTTGCATGACCCTCTTTATATGCACTGTATTCCTTGCAACCTGCAATAATTCCAAAGATTAGACCTGTTTCTTTTACTTTTTTTTCCTTTCCTTCTGAGAGACAGCAGGGACGCCTCCATGAGGTTTTCACCCCCACTATTTGCCCTGGGCATCTCAGAGAGGTTTTCGCCCAAGGATCTTTTTTATTCCATTTCTTTATTTTTCGAGAGATAGCTGGGGCACCTCCATGAGGTTTTCACCCTCACTGTCTGCCCTGGGCGCCTCAGAGAGTTTTTCACCCATGGATCTTTCTATTCCCCCCCCCTTTTTTTTTCATGATCAAGGTGTGGTTGGAATAGAGGAAAAACCCTACTCTACTACCAACATTGATTTTTCCACAGTTTCAATGAACTCCTATCTCGAAAGGGGTTTCTTGTAGATTTTCAATCGATGCCCATTGACAAGCATGGGGATGGCTTCTTCGTCAATGATCCTGATAAGTACTGAACCATTTTCATTGCACTTCTCCACTGTATATGTTCCTAACCATATTTTCCTCAGCTTTCCTTTGAAATCCTTTTATCTTGAGTCATACAGTAGCGCCCAATCTCCCAGCTAGAATTTCTTTTCATTAAGGTGCCAGTCATGCCATATCTTCCTCTGGAGTTGAAATACTTCTGAGTGGAGGAGGGCCTGCATTCTGTGTTCATCTAATCCATTCAGCTGCAATAATCTTTCACATTGAGCATATCTGAGATCTAGGTCCAGCTAAGCTGCCAGCTTCAATGTGTTGTACTCGAACTCTATTGACAACAAAGCTTTCTTCCCGTAGACCAGCTCACAAGGTGTGAAACCTGTTGTAGTCTTCCAAGTGGTGTTGTAGGCCCAGGTGGCCTCAACCACACGATCTGCCCAATCCTTTCTGCTGCCGCTCACCACCTTTGTCAAAATCCCTTCCAACACTCTATTAGTGACTTCCACCTGCCCATTTTGTTGGGGATGATATGGGGCAGAAGTCTTGTGCTTGATCTTGTGATGAGCGAGAAAATCTTCAATCAGGTTGGAGGTGAATTGGCTTCCTTGATCGGTGACTAACTCTCTTGGGTAGCCAAACTTGTAGAAGATATTTTCTCTTAAAAACTCAGCCACCTTTTCTTCTGTTGCTACTTTGATTGCCTTGGTTTCTACCCACTTTGTCAGGTAGTCGGTGCACACAATGATGTAAAACCTTTGCTTTGAAGGAGGGTTGATGGGTCCCACGAAATCCATGCCCCACTTCTCAAATGGCTCGAAAGTCACTTGAGGTTGGAGAGGCATTTCATTGCTTGAGGTGAGTTTCCCCATCCTCTGACATTCGTGACACTGGCTGATGTATCTTCTGACATCTTGATGAAGAGTAGGCCAATAGTAGCCTGCTTGTAGAATTTTGAAGGCAGTCCTTTTTGTTGCAAAGTGGCCTCCACAGGGTCTGTCGTGATAGGTTATGAGAATGTCAAAGACTTCCTCCTCCCTAACACAATGCCTCAAGATCTGATCTGGGCCAAGTTTGAACAGGTCGCCCATGATTCAAGTGAATGGGGCACTCTTCCTCACAAGTCAGCTCTTCTCCTTTGACGATAGATGTGGAGGGAACTGTGCCGAGACGAAGTAATTTTCTATATGAGAAAACCATGGAGAGAGAACTAAGATAGCAAACAGGTGTTCATCTAGCATCTGGTCATCCACTTTTCCTTCTTCACTTGTAGGCAAATCCAATCTAGACAAGAAGTCAGCAACAACATTTTCCTTACCTGGCTTATCGACAATAGTCAAATCAAATTGCTGCAACAAAAGTAACCATGAAATGACACGAGCATTTACATCAGGCTTATTCATTAAGTATCTAACCATAGGATGATCAGTGTGTACGAATGTTTGATAACCAGTGATGTAGTGTCTGAACTTGTTTAGGGAATGGACTACAGCCATGAACTCTTTCTCGGTTACAGTATAGTTCATATTTGCCTTGGACAGGTTTTTGTTGACAAAGTATATGGCATATGGAAGTTTCTCCTCAACTTGTCCTAAGGCGGCCCCTATTGCTTTTTTCGAGGCATCAACGTGGATGTGGAAAGGTAGGGCCCAGTTTGGACCTTTGAAGATGGGGGCCGACACCAGCTTATCTTTCAACTCATCCAGAGCCCCTTGACAATCATCAGACCATTTAAACTCAACATCTTTCCCGAAGAGGCCAAACAAAGGTGAGGCTAGCTTACTGAAATCTTTAATGAATCTTCTGTAATATCCTACTAAGCTTAGAAAACTCCGAACATCTCTCACCTTTTGAGAAGGTGGAGCCTTTTGGATGATAGCATTTTTTTAGGATCCACCTACAATCCTTGATGAGAAATGGTATGACCTAACACGGTCCCTTCAGTCATCAGGAATTCACATTTTTCAGGACTGAGGGACAGGTTCATCTCAATGCACTTGTTTAAAACTTTTCCCAGGTTGGACAAGGCTTCTTGGAAGTTAGACCCATAAGGAGTAAAGTCATCCATATAGATTTCCACCGAATCATGAACCAACTTAGCAAATATGCTCAATACTGCTCTCTGGAAAGTGGTAGGAGCGTTGCATAGCCCAAAGGGAAGGACTCGGTAGGCAAAGGTACCCCATGGAAAAGTGAAGGTGGTCTTATATTGGTCCTTTAGGCTGATTTGGATCTGATTATACCCACTGAACCCATCTAGGAAAGAGAAGAACCTCTTCCCTGCCAGTCCATCCAACACTTGATCTATGAAAGGCAAAGGGAAATGGTCTTTCTTGGTGGCTTTGTTAAGTTCCCGATAATCTGTATAGATTCTCCACTTCCCGTTCTTCTTGGGCACAAGCACTAGAGGTGAAACCCACTCACTATCGGAGATGGGGTAGATGAATCTTGCATCCAATAACTTTTTCAATTCCTCTTTGACAATGTCTTTAAGGGTTGGATTCATTCTCCTCTGAGGCTACCTGATTGGTTTACAATCCTCTTCAATGTAAATATGATGGGTACAGACTGAAGGATGGACTCTTTTCATTTCCTTATAGGTCCAGGAAAAAGCCTCCAAATGGCGGTTCAACAGGCTACATAACTCTTTTTTCTGAGAGGGAGATAGGGAGGAGCTGATATTTAAAGTTCTTTCAAGGAAAAATTCCACATTCTTAACTCAGGAAGAGGTCGGATCAGTCACACAGAGGTCCACTAAAGTGCTGGCTTGCGTATCTTCCACCAACTCTTCTAAGGACAATGCACTGGGAGGTGGATTTTGAATCAAGATCTCAATCATGTCATCCTCGATTTGAGGACCTCCCCTACTGGTTTCTACCATTCACAATGGTGCAGTGTAGACCTTTTCCTCATCCACCTCTTCCAACCAGAGAGGTAAGTCATGTTCTAGCAGAGGTTGAGCAGGAGGGTATAGGACTAGCTGCTTGGACATAGGCCCATTCTTGATGGTCATGCTTCGAGCTTGACAATTGATGTAATCATCTACAGAATATAACCAAGGCCTTCCAAAAATGAGGGGGTATCCAGTGAGTTTTTCCTTTGGTTGAAAGACCAAGAAGTTCGTAGGGTACTCCCAAGAGTCATCAGAGACCAAGACATCTTCCATAATCCCTTTGGGAGTCATGGTGGAGCGGTCTGCTAACTGCAGTACTATCGAGGTCTTCCTTAGGGAACTCTGAAGGTTGAGTTTACGCATAGTGTCCCTGGCCATCACATTAATGGCAGCCCCTAGATCAATCAAGGTATGGGGGATTATGGTGTCATTGATGTGGACATCAACTACAGGACTCCCAGGGTCCAAATATTTTGGACAGATTACTTGCCCCCACATCAGATCGGACAGTTGTCCTATGACATTGATAGTCAAGGCATCTCTCTTGCGCTTGCTTGGGTGCCTGAAACACTTATCCTTAATCAATTCGTTGTATATTGGTATATCTTTTATGGCTTGGAGAAGTGGTATTTTCACACACAACTGCTTGAGTTCTCCCATAAGTTCAGTCTCCTTTGGGTTTGGTTGCGTGGTTACTATTAGTCGCTCAGGAAAGGGTGGGATGGCTTTGGGTTCACTTTCCTGTTTCTCTTTCTCCTCCTTTAGGGGAGGAGGTTGGCATTCTGGAAGGACCTTCCCAAATTGCAGGTTGATCTCCTAGATCTCCACAACATAGATAGGGCATGTTGTCTCCCCAGTATATACCGACTGGGCTTGTCCCTTGTTGGGGTTTGGGTTCGGTTGAGTAGGCATCTGGGGTTGTCTTGGAGGAGAAAGAGGAAATGGTTGTGGTTGAGCTGGTGGTGGAGGCAAAATGGCGGGAGGAGAGTTGTATTGGGGCCTTTACCCCGGTTGAGGTGCATTCCACTGAGGTTGTGGCTGGACATGAGAGTGAAACGAATGAGCAACATGTTGAGTATGGTATTGAGATGGATAAGACCATGGAGGAGGTACGGACCAGGAAGGATGAGCAAGGTGGCCTCAAGAAGGTATATGAGCAGACTGGTTGGGGTTATAATAAGCTTGGGATGTCCCTTGCATCCCCTGCTGGTAAGGTCTGGGCCCATGTGGCCTCCTTTGGTTGAGGAAGTAGAGAGGTTTAGTAGTCACCTCAATCCCCAGGTACATGGCTTTAAATCCAGGCAAGGTTAGGCATTGGTTGGTGGGGTGGTCTTCCTCACAAATGAAACGCACCTCTATTGAGTGCAATGGACACTCGTTCTTAGGGTGCTTCCTCGTACATCTGGGACAAAAAATGGCCAAAGCCCTCTTAGCTTCCTCTTTCTTTTGTTGAATTCAGAAGGTATCAAGTTGCATGGAAATGGTCTGTCTCATCTCACTTTTGAGGTCTTCCATCTGATTAGCAAACTCATGCTTGGAGAAGGTGGTACTAGCTGAAAGTGGATTCCCCCTACCTCTTTTCAGGGTTGCCCTAGAATGGTTTCTAAACACGGTCTTTATGTCCTCATAAGGTAGTTGGTAGATGTCTTCTCCAGCTAGCATGTGAATGGTATCTAGAAGGTCTCCAGGGACTCCTCGGAGTAGAACCAAATTTAGAGATTCAGGGTCAAGTGTACACCTGGCCCGTTTATAACTAAGTTGGAACCTTTCCTCGTAATCTTCTAAAGACTCATCACTTCCCATGGTCATTTGAAAGATCTCTCCCTTTGTTTCCTTGGACCTACAATAGTCCCAGTATTTGTTGTTAAAGGCTTGTTGCATCTGAGCCCAAGTGGTGACACTGTTTCCAGGTAACCCCATGAACCAACATAGTGTTGCATCCTTGAGGGTAGAAGGAAAATGTTTCATCTTTTGCTCGTCCTCAGCATAGTCATAAGTTCGAGAAAGGACAACAAACTGAAACAGGATGGTATCAAGGTCTTCAGTAGTCAATCCATGGAAGTGAGGTAAGGCTGAGGGACTTATGTTTTTCATTTCCATGTCCCTGTTGGTCTCTCGGATGGGGAAAGGAACCTTCTATTCTCTCGTCATCTTCTCTATCATTCTTGTTTTCAGCCATGGTCTCAAAAGGAATGTTTTCTGGCTCTTCTTCTGTTATAGGATCTTCGTATATCTCTGGAGGTTCACCTATAGGTTCTTCTAGATCACTGTGACCAAAGAAGAGAGAAGGGTGACTCAGTGATGTGGTGGGGGTTTTCGGTAGGAATTTTCTGGTTTTATCTCTGTTCCTACGAGGCATGAAATGGAAATATTTTTTTCTTTTTCTTTTTCTTTTTCTGCTTGTACCTATAGAACTGAAATAGATTGATTTGAAATGAACTAAGATCTGCCTTGCTGAAATGAAAATGCGGAATTGAAATGAAATTAGGAAAGGAGTAATCTATTTTTCTCAAATGAAATTGCAAGAATGAAATGCTAGTCTATGCTTGCAAAAATGAAATTGCGGAATTGAAATGCTAATCTATGAAAGCAGGAAATGTCTAATCTATTTTTGCAGAAATGATATTGCATAATGGAAATGAAATAAACTACTTAGCAGAAGTTTATAGTGGAAAATAGAAGAAAAGCAGCAATCACAAATACTCTGACGCTTCCCTAGCAACAGCGCCAAAAATATGGCGGGCTCCAGTATTGCAGCAACAATGCTACAACTCCTGGGACTCTCTTATTTAATTTTATTAACCCGGTAGTTCGTAAAAAACTTGGAAGCGACGGTGCTATATGCACACGTACTAGCTCTTGCCGCAGCTGTCACATGGTCAGCTGGCACAAGTCCACTAGGGGCTCAAGCCAACTTCTATGAGCTCTGAGAAGAAGCTTTCTAACTGATGGATGGAAGCTAACTCGAAGGAAGCTAATCTATTTGCAGAAAGAAACTAAAAAGCTAAAAGCGAACGCAAACCCTAGAAAACCCTAATTTTACTAGCTAGCTCTACTGATGCAAGAAAGAGAATGCAAGCTATTGGGAGAGATGTCATTGACTTCTAAGAAGATAAAATGCATGTGTCTAAGATATGTCTACAACAAAATCTGAAAGAACCATCTTTTTGTATTTTTGAATAAGTTGTCAGAATTATCATGCATGCGATTTAATTGTTTTTTACCGTGCATAGGTGGATTGGGGAGAGGAAATGATTGGAAGAGGTCAAGAAGGTCCAGAGAGAGCCTAAGGGGTCCCTAACACCCTTCCAAAGAGTTTCACAGAGTTTGGCAATCAAGAAACCTCATTCGTGAGCTTCCAGAGGAAGTCTGCAGGGGTTCTACAGGATGTTCTGGAATTTCTACAGGATATCTGTAATTTTCTACAGGATGTTCAGAAATGGGTGTTTGGAGGATGGATGGAGGAATAAAGATGAAGGAGTGGGTATGGAGGTGATCTAGGTGTGTGAAGAGGTCCAAGGCTTGGGGAATGGAGATGAGGAGTGGCAAGGATGGTGGGACTTGTCCAAGAGGTAGTGGAGCAATGTGGCACAAGGATATGGGGAATTAGGGCAAAGTGAGCAAATGGAGAACGTGAGGTAAGAATCCACATTAGGGGATGGAGCAGATGGGTTTGATGGAGTATGGGAAGATAGAGAAATGGTACAGGTGCTTTGCAATTTGTTTTTCCAACTGAACCAACAAAGACTTGAAAGAAATCAAAGATCTAGTTATGCTAACCTAATCTGATCTAGCTAACAGTAAAGAGATTGAACCAAAGTTTACTTGCAATTAAACCATGTATAACCACTATGCAACAAAGCAATCAAGAATCTGAACATGTAACAAACTTTTGCAAACAAAAATCAAACACTAATGGTTTCATGCGGAAGCAAAGATAGTGTTTTTGGTGGTAGCAAGGTCACCTTGATCCCAGCTCCTGATCCCACTGAGGGAGAGGTGAAATCAGAGGTGCTTGATGACCCTCTTTGGAAGATCTCCCTCGTTATTATCCTAGCAGCTCCTTGATGAACATGAAAAGCCTATCTAATCATTAAGCATGACCTATGTAACCAGCAAGATGCTATTCTACTTAACATAAATTATTTTGCAAAGACATACAAAACAAATAACAATACATAAAAGAGGCCTTGGCTCTTAGGTTAGGCCTAACCCCAAGACCTACAGGCTCCTATAAAGAACTCAAAGATGATGCCAAATTGAAATGCTTTTCATTATCCAAAAATAGTCATCACAAGAAAGTTATACATCAATAGCTACAAGAAAACGAGCTGAGAAAATGACAACACTATAGTGCAAAAATACAACAGTTCCAAAAGTAAACTATGAAGCCTGAGGCCTTCCTATTTATCCATTACGAGGGACCTAGCAGCCCTCCTAAATTCAAGGGACTCAGCTATTCCAACTACTAGTGAATAGTCACTCTTCCTAAAGTTGCTTCATTGCCTTCAGGATTCGTTTTGGTGGCCTGTTGAGCTCGGAGTTGAGGGTGGAGATTTCGAGGAAGGGCCATTTAATGCCAGAGACAACCCCCCTATGAATCCTCACCTCAAGCTTAGCTGTCACCTGGCCCATAATTGCCTAGTTTTGCTCCAAAATTTGTCCAAAAACCTGAAATAACCACGTATTATCCTCCCTGGGGGAGTGACCACCCTTATTCGTTCAAATAACATAAACATACTAAAAGAACATGCATAATCTATGAAAAATGGAGGAATGAACAAGGACAATTAGGAAAAATGAGCCCAATAGGTTACCCAATTGGGGGCACATCAACGTTCCTCCGCAGAAACGAAAAGTTAAGGTACCCAAGGATTTGGATGCCGCTAAGAGTGCACTCCAAACCCCACTCCTCCCAGATGGAATTATGTTTGAGGGCTCGACCCTGGGCCATGTGCCCATAATTAAATTTGAAGACGGGACCTAGTGGAAAGTGAAATTTTCCCACATTGACAGACTGAGAACCTCATGAAACAGAGTAAGGAGGGATTAGTTACAGTGCTAGAGCCGCAGAAATGGTTGCGCGGTGTGGAGAAGGCTAGGCTACTCCACCTACTATGGATTATGCATTTTCACCACACACCTATCATGATCATTGTCATCAGGCAGCTGTATTTCCTAGTGCATGATGGGTATCTATGGCTAGAGGAGCCTATTCCCATCATGGCTGAGCTTATTCATAGGATTTCTCGGTTTCCCTGTAACAGAAAGTACCCCACGAATATAGCTAGCAAAAGTGGAGACTTGGTGTTCGTAAAGGCCATGAAGAAGAAGTACAAATTGGAAAAGAAGAAGAGAGGCTACGTAATCAGTAGCATTAAAGACAAAGGGGTGCACATATCCACCCAACTACTGGTCAGGAAGGTGATGAGAAAATTTCGTGGAGATCAGGTACCAATGCCAGTCAATGCAGTCGCAGAACAGTGCATGGAGGGAGTCCAGTTCAACTGGGTTGAGTTCCTCTGTGAGGAGTTTTTGACAAACTGTAGCAAGGCCCAAGAGTAGGGTAAGACCTTCCACTATGTGTGGTTTCTCTTATCTATCTTACTGGTGATAGGGGAACTACCTGAGGATAGTCAGTTCCCTCATATTGAACAGGACTTGCTAGAGTTTGCTAAATATGCATCACTCTGGGTTATGAAGGATGCCACATGGATCTGCGAGGCTAATATCTTCTGGGTGCTCATGGAGGCGAGTGTTCAAATGTGGATTAACAGAAGGCCATGCCTATCACCCATAGTGTACAATAGTCTGTGGACCTTTGTAGACTTCAAGGTGGATATGCACAATGTGTATATCAAGGCATGTAAGGATCTAGTGTAGAACTGGACCAAGCTTCCTTTCATCGCAATTGATGATGCCATCTTCTCTGTGCTCCACTCATGGCCTCCCGAGTGGTACTCCCTAGATCTAGTGGAGCAAGAAAAAATAGCGCCACAAAAGTAGAAGGATGCCACCGAGTTGTGCATCACCCAACTGGCCCAGCAAAAGTGCAACGAGTAGTTGGCCGTGGAGGTAAGGGCTACTCACGAGGCAGTGAAAGAAGCCACGGAGCAGGCTAAGGCTGCTAAAAAAGTAGCAGCAAGACAAGCAATAGGGGCCACCACGATGTGGGAGGAAGGAGGGCTGGAGTTGACCATAGGACAAGGAGCAGAGGACATAGCAGAGGGCGCGGACCCAAGAACAACATCTACGCAGCTGAAATGGCCACGCGGTATGGAAAAATTAGGCCCACGAAAGAAGACCAAGGCTTCCAAGCTAGACAATGAACCAGTTACATTGACCGAGGGTGACCTCTACGACATCATCGACACAGTTCACGAGGTCACAAGGGAAGTGCCTGAGAAAGCTATGATGGAGCAGCAGAATGTGTTGGGGGCCCTCAGGGCACAACTGCAGGAACTTTAGGTGCGTCCCCCATAGGAAGAAAAAATAGCCACCTATGGTGCTGTAGGTACATCAGCCACATAACAACTACTACATGCAAAAATGGCCAACACCATAGTGCCGCCTGATGGAGCACTATCAGCGAAGAGTGTAAAGGATGAAGCTTTGATGGGCAGGATCAAGGGACATGGCCTAAACTTGGCTACCCTTCTGCGGGATACATTATATCAACTGTAGGATGGAGCGACAGCAGAACTCTGAGATAGGGAAGGATGTGTAGTACAGATGCTCAATGAATAGAGAATCAACATTGAGCAGCTTAGTCTACAACGTGATGAAGTGCTTACGCAGAATCAGAAGCTGGAGAAAATGGTAGAGGAAGCATGTCATCGCATTCTAGAGCTATATATCACAACAGACCTACCAGTTGGAGTGCGAATCCATAAATTAGCTAGTGGATTTCGCGAGGCAAAGGATGAAGCAACGAGGGTACAACTGGACCTCAACCTTCAGATTATCAAGCTACGATTAAAGGTGCAATCCTCTATGCCCCTAGAAGTTAGGGAACAACGCGCTGGTGCTGTTCAAGATGGGCTGGAGGAAATGGGACAGGAAGTACAGAATTGCACCACTAGGTTGGAAGAATCCTTTGTAGTCGTCACTTCATTACAGGAGTACCCTAACATATAGTGCATGGAAACAAAGGCATGGGAACTTCAAGTGCTGTATGACAGTGTGCATGGAACAACACATATAGTTGTCCTAACCCAATGACTGGAAAAAGCTACAGTAGGCAAAGGCGTTAAAGGAACATGTGGTGTTGGCATTATGACTCATGTTTGGCACCATGACACAGGTGTTGTCCTTGATGGCAACTCACTCAAATAGCAGATCATAGTTCAGGCTCTCAGAATGAAAGAAAATGAGGTATACACAGGTTCCTCTTAACGAAGTTGTGTATACAAGCGGGATTACTGATCTAAAGATGTGTATACGCATGCAC
This sequence comes from Pinus taeda, assembly GCA_000404065.3. Classification (NCBI taxonomy): domain Eukaryota; kingdom Viridiplantae; phylum Streptophyta; class Pinopsida; order Pinales; family Pinaceae; genus Pinus; species Pinus taeda. The sequence goes on from APFE031186381.1 coordinate 120,695, forward strand.
ACACTTTCATGCAAAGAAAAGTGCGTATATGCTGGAAAAATTATTTTTGTTCCATGGTATTTAGTCCATTATATTTGAACCTATGCTTTTGGACCTTGGTATTGCATCCAAAGTATTGAACCTAGGTATTTGGTCCCTAGTATTGGTTCTAAATGGTTTTGGACCATGGTATTGAGTAAGGCCTAAGACTATAAGAGGGGAAGGAGATATTTAGGCAAAGGCACTCATGGAAGTATTGAATATATTATGAGGAGCAAGATCTAGAATTGCATTATGGTGCATTGCTGGATCTGAACCAAGGAGGAACGTGAGAATGAAAAGATGGATAAATTCTATTGATGGATCAAGATCTTAAGACTTGAATAGTAGTATCATTTTGTGGTTTTTAATCTGTTATATATGGCACATGATTAGATCTATAAATCTGATAATCTGGGTATAACTGATGTCTGAACAAGTGGAAAGGGTAACTTATCTTTTATAGATCTATATGGAGGTTTGGCACAATAGAAGTGCATATACACGCTAGATCAGTAAGTCAAAATAGCGTATACGCTAGCTGACCTTAAGGCATAAGCATATGCACGCAGGTTTCTACATTTTGAAGTCATATATGTCTCATGAAATATGTTTTAGCTGCTTCTTTTTATTACTGTAGTGTTCTGGATTCAGAATTGGTGTCTAGTTACTGTTACTGTTTTTTGGTTACAACATTCTGAGAAGTTATTGGTTGATTCAGTATTGGTTTGTACAAAGGATATTGGTTGATGTAAATATACTTGATTTCTAATTGATATCATTCAAGGTTCGAGTCTAAAAATTTATGAAACGTGGTTCTTGGAAGAAAATAGTAGGTTGTAGCCTTCTGTAGGTCAGCACCTACATACTAGTACCTCAGCTAGTACAAGAGCTAAGGGGGTTGTATCTCCTTTCTAGGAGAAGCTGGAGAATGAGAGAAGGTTGTAGCCTTCTACAGGTAGCATCCTGCGTACTAGTATAAGACTGCACCAATACAGAATCATTGTAAAAAGAAGTTTCTAATTAAAAGAAGATAGAGATGAATTGCAGCAAGTGGTTTTCACCCACATTGGGTTTCCACCTTACATCTTGGTGTTCTTGTGTGTTGTTTATGTGTGATGATTTGTTCTACCTTACTGCTCCTAGTTATTGTTCATATGGTTAATAATGTTTTGATGCACTCATTAAGAAGCAACTAACTGATTCATAAGTTTACTAGATATACACTTGTTGCATTATACACAGTTGCGTATACACGCAGTTTTCCTTAACTGAAGTAGCGTATATGAATTTGAATATGGAAATGAAAAGGTTATATTGATTTGATAATATTGATTCACCCCCGTCCCCCTACTCAGTATTATTTCCAACAATTGGTATCAGAGCAAGTCCTTCAGAATGAAGCTTGATCACTTGAAGAAATATCTATCATCATGAGCAACTACAAAAAAGAGGCATCGATCAGGCCACCAATTTTTGATGGGAGCAACTTCTTCTATTGGAAGGTAAGAATTATAGCCTATCTTCAATCTCTTTGTATATAAGTTTTGGATATCATGGAAACAGGATACACATTTCCGTCAACAACTCCTACAGATACAACTGGTAAGAAGCAGTATGAAACAAATGCAAAGGCTGTCAATACTCTATTAGGGAGTCTATCTTAATCAAAATTCATCAAGGTTATGCAGCTCAAAACCACAAAAGAAATATGGAACAAGATCATTCTGAGCTATGAAGGAGATGATTAGGTAAAACAAGAAAAACTACAAACTCTCAGAATTCAATATGAAAATCTTAGAATGCACAATGATGAAAGTGTGGCTAACTATTTCCTATGTATAGATGAGATTGTTAATTTTATGAAAAACTTGGGTGAAGAAATAAAAGAAGTTGTCTTGGTTGAAAAGGTTCTAAGATCTTTGTCTTCTATGTTTGATTCAAAAGTTTCTGCCATAGAAGAAAAGCAGAATCTACAGAGCATTACCATGTCACAGCTGCACGAAATCCTAACTACTTATGAAATTAGAAAAAGGCGAACCATCAAACAGGAGAGAAGTCGCATTCAAAGCCTCAGGAAAAGGAGATTACAATGAGTCAGGACATATGTCAGAAGAAGAGGAAGAATCAAACTTTGTCAAGAACCTTCAAAGGGGAACTGGAAGGTTTAGAGGTAAGCTGCCTTTCAAATGCTTTGCTTGTCGGAGAGTCAGTCACTATGCTACCAAGTGTCCTCATAAATATAAACTTGACAAAGGTAAGGAAATAGTTAGATGGAATAGAAAACAAAATGTAAGCAGAGCTATTATACACATGAAGACAGTGATGGATTTTCCAATAGTGATGAAGATGAACAATGCAATGATTATAGACTTTTGATGGCTTTTGAAGATGATGATTTCTTGGATGCTATAGATGAATAAGGTCTTTATGAAGAAATTTCTAAACTGAAAATTTGTTTAGAAGAAAAGAATATGATTATAGACACTCTTACATTCCAACTTGCTGAAAGGGAAAAACACAATGAAAAGTTAGAATGTGAAATTGTGGGACTTAGAAAAGATATTGAGAAAACAAAAGCTCGCAATATTAAATTTGCTAAAGGATCTGAAACTTTATATGAGATTATCAAAGTGTAGCTTTCTCCTCTAATCAAGATAGGTCTTGGATATACTAAAGAAACATCTCAAGAACAAAAATCTTCCACCTCCAAAAGTTATCTTGATGCAGTAAGGAGAAGTGAATAGGCTAGCCATTGACATCAAAGGCACAATACAAATCACCCGGTAAATCAGGGACAATTCACTTCAAGGATGAACAAAGATCACCAAGTAAATCGAGGGAAATCTACTTCAAGAATGAACAGAAGCTACAACCAATCAGAGGTAAATCGTTCTCAACTTGCCTCAGGAATGGATGCAAATGGAAAGTACAATCATTTGGTTGGTAGGTTTGATAACCGCAGGAATTTCTTCAATAGCCAATGTTTTTCTTGTTATAACTTTGGAAACAAAGCTGCTCAATGTGTTGCCTACAAGACTATCATGACTAGAGAAGCACAAAAACAAAGGAGTATGACTGGGATCATGAAAAGGACCTACAATAACTTTTCTTCTCTTGAAAATGAAATAGAATGTTCTATTTGTAACAACTTTGGTCATGAAGATTCTGAATGGAGGAGTAGGTTTCGGTAAACAACTTAGAAGGACCAAGCTTCATTGAATCCCAAAACATGGAAAAATAAAGAACCGCAACCAGAAAGATGTAGTATAGCCTTATATGCAAAAGGGCAGGAAAATCAGTGGTACATTGACAATGGATGCTCAAAACATATGATAGGTGATAAAGAAAAACTTCAGCCATATAGTGCCTTAGAAAAGGAAAGGAAGGTCTCATTTAGAAATGACACCCCTGCACTCATAAAAGGTAAAGGTTTTGTTCTTTTGAAAGAAAAAGTCAAAGCTGGAAATGTTATGTATGTTGATGGCTTAAAGCTATAATCTATTAAGTGTCAGTCAAATGTGTGATCAAGGAAATGAGGTAATACTTTGATCAAATGGATGTATTGTTCGTGAGCTTGATATAGGAGAAACAGTGATCAAAGGCATAAGAACTCCAAATAATTTATACATACTCAAGGGAGGAAAACAACAATGTTATCTAAGTGAGAATGATGAACATTGGCTATGGCACAGAAGATTGGGGCATCTAAGCTTATCTCAGATAAGGAAAGCATGCAAATATCAAGCGGTTCATGATCTCCCTGACATCAGAATTCCAGACAATACAATATGAAAATCATGTCAGATTTGTAAGTAAACCAGAACTAATTTCCCTGAGAAGGAAGGATCAGTTAGCAGGCCACTTGAACTTGTCCATACTAATGTATGTGGTCCATCTAGGAAAAGGTCACCTTGAGGAGAAGAATACTTTATATTGTTCATTGATGACTTTTCTAGGATGTGTTGGATAGGACTTCTAAAGCATAAAGATGAAGCTTTCAAAAAGTTCAAAGCATTCAAAGAGGCAGGTGTACAAGCAAGAAGAACTATTTTAGAAGCTTCAAGCTATCTAGCACTGCTTTCCTCCACTGAACAACAAAATGTAAGAGAAACATGCAAATATGAATGTTGATTCAAGGCCATGAATGAAGAACTTGAGCATATTGAAAAGAATAACACTTGGGAGTTGGTTCCTAGACCAAAAGATAATAATTTCAAAGGGACAAAATGGATATTCAAAAACAAGTTGAATGAAAATGGAGATGTTATTAGAAACAAGGCCTGACTTGTCTGTAAAGTGTATGCTCAACAAGAAGGCATATATTTTGAAGAAAATTTTGCACCAGTTGCTAGACTTGAGGCCATAAGAATGTTCCCTGCTCTTTCTAGCTTTTAGAAGTTCAAAGTATTTCAAATGGATGTGAAATCTGCCTTTCTGAATGGAGACTTGGATGAAGAAGTGTATATTGAGCAACCATATGGGTTTATCCTTGGAAGTGATCCAAACTTGTATGCAGACTCAAAAAGGCTCTCTATGGCCTTAAATAGGCTCTAAGGGCTTGATATTATCTTTTGGATAAGTACCTCCATCAACAAGGCTTTACAAAAGGATCAACAGAAAGAAATCTATATATAAAAATTGACAATGATAAGTTGCTAATACTTGTTGTATATGTTGATGATATCATCTTTGGTAGCAATGAAGAAGAAATGAGTCAAAACTTTGCCTTCGTAATGCAAAAAGAATTTGAAATGTCCCTGCTTGGTGAGCTCATATTTTCTTAGTTTACAAGTCCAACAAAAAAAAGACGGTATTTTCTATCACAAACCAAGTATCTCAAGCAGATATTGAAGAAATATGGGATGGAGGATTCGTAACCAGTATGTACCCATATGGTAAAAGGATGTAGCCTCATTGCAAATGATGAATCAGTGACAATACATCAACCAACCTATAGATCCATGGTTGGTATTCTGCTCTATTTAACAGGTACCCAACCAGACCTTATGCATGCAGTAGGAATAGTTGGAAGGTTTTAGGCAAATCTAAAGGAAACTCATCTTTAGGAAACTCTCAGAATGGAAGAAAATGAGGTATACGCAGGTTCCTCTTAATGAACTCACATATACACATGGGATTACCGATCAAAAGACATGTATACGTATGCACGCACTTTCATGCAAAGAAAAGCACATACATGTGGGCAAACTTATTTTTGGTTAGTCCATTATATTTGAACCTATGGTTTTGGACCTTGGTATTGCATTCAAAGTGTTGAACCAAGGGATTGGGTCCCTAGTATTGGCTCCAAATGGTTTTGGACCATGGTATTGAGTAAGGCCTAAGACTATAAAAGGGGAAAGAGATCTTTAGGCAAAGGCATTCACGGAAGTATTGAATATCTTATGAGGAGCAAGATCTAGAATTGGTTATGGTACATTGCTGGATCTAAACCAAGGATGAACCTGAGCGTCAAATGATGGATAAATTCTATTAACGGATCAATTTCTTAAGACTTGAATAGTAGTATCACTGTGTGTTTTTTGATCTGTTATATTTGGCACATGATTAGATCTATAAATCTAATAATCTAGGTATAACTGATGTCTGAACAAGTGAAAAGGGTAAATTATATTTTATAGATCTGTATGCACGTTCGGTACAGCAAAAGTGCGTATACACGTTGGATCAATAAGTCAAAATAGTGTATACGCTGGTTGACCTTAAGACATAAGCATATGCACACAGGTTTCTACATTTTGATGTCACGTACGTCTCATGAAATATATTTTAGCTGCTTTTGTTTATTACTGTAGTGTTATGGATTCAGAATCGGTGTCTGGTTACTGTTACTATTTTCTGGTTACAACATTCTGAGAAGTTATTGGTTGATTTAGTACTGGTTTGTACAAAGGAGATTGGTTGATGCAGATATACTTGATGTTTGATTGATATCATTCATAGATCCAGTCTTAAAATTTATGAAACATGGTCCCTGGAAGAAAAGAGAAGGTTGTAGCCTTCTATAGGTTAGTACCTACATACTAGTACCTCGGCTAGTACAAGAGCTAAGGGGGTTGTAGCTCCCTTCCAGGAGAAACTGGAGAATGAGTGAAGGTTGGAGCCTTCTGCAGGTAGCAGCCTATGTACTCGTATAAGATTGCACTAGTACAAAATCATTGTAAAAATAAGTTTCTATTTAAAAGAAGATAGAGACGAATTGCAACAGGTGGTTTTCACCCACATTGGGTTTCCACCTTACATCTTGGTGTTCTTGCGTGTTGTTTATGTGTGATGATTTGTTCTGCCTTACTTCTCCTAGTTACTGTTCATATGGTTAATAATGTTCTGATGCACTCATTAAGAAGCAACTAACTGATTGATAGGTTTACTAGATATACGCTTGTTGCATTATACACAGTTGTGTATACACAGGGTTTTCCTTAACTGAAGTAGTGTATATGAATCTAAATATGGAAATGAAAAGGTTATATTGATTTGATAATACTGATTCACCCACCCCTCTCAGTATCATTTCCAACAGGTGAATGTCACACGACAGAAGGAGGCAGTCCTTAAAGTGCACGCCCAAGCTTGGATTGATGAGGCCTTCCTCATCACTATAGACATCGAAAGAAAACTCGTACAGATGAAGGTGATGCATGCCTGAAGATAGGGATTTGCTCCTCACACTGAGACTTTGGTCAAAAGGGTGGAGCAGATCCAGCAGACTGCAGAATAGTGCATTGTGGACCTTCGTGTAGTGCAGGAATAGTTGGAATAGCTTTGTGCCAAGATGACCGCACCACCAGAGTGACTCGAGACGAGTCACAATGATTGTGTTGGGGGCCTGTTGGGCATGGGATTCCCCACAACATGTTTTGGGGTTCAAAGCCCATGTTTTGGTCAAGGATATTGTAAAGACTCCGCGAAATGTGGGTGCAGAGCGTGAAGTCTAGGATGAGTCATAGGGTTGTCCACCCTAAAATATCGTAATGTAATGTAAAGTTGTGTCGGCCTACCTGTGGTCTGTAAACCATGGGAATGTATAAATAGAGCGAGGCTCTAAGTTGTAAAGATAGTGAACGTATAAAATAATTAGGGAAGGAACGGTTCAAGCATAAAGTAGAATTCTAAGTGTCTTGGGTTGTAGTGGTAGGAAGAGGCTCTGAAGCTGAGTGCACAGAGGCTTAGTAGAGTCTGCAGCTGAGTGCGCGGACCACTGCAACTGAGTGTGCAGGGCGGAGTTGAGTTTTTAATTGGGACTGAAAGCTAATAAAGAGAAGTTTATTTTGTGCATCTATTCTTGAATCATTATTTTGTTATTATGCATTACTTTTACTCTGTTTATTTATGCACGCAATTGAGTAAATGCTTGTATGGTTCAACATACTTATATATGAAAATAATCTAAGTAATCAACTAACAGTGCATAACTCAGAAAGACTTGGGTAAATAACATGGATCGCACTGTGAATAGGACTACGTGAAGAAAGCATTGCAGGCCGTGATGTGACCACTGGTGCGCATAGCACAATGAGTGCAAAGGTTGGACTGCATACTAATCCCATCATATTAGACATCCCCAGGGTGAAGAAACCTGGTTCTAGTACCCTCCCATACTACTTCAGGTGATAATTCAATCTGCGCTCTGCATGCTATTGCCAAAAGGGTCAGTAGTACCAAGATTTGTTTGGCTAAATCACTTATGAACCTAGGTTAGGCCCCACTAAGCCAACAATAGGAACTCTCAACCTTACACATTAGCACACTTATGCACACGTATCTCCACTTAGCTATATCAAAAATGTTGCATTCCCCACATTTCTCAATGGAAATACCGAGTTTTATTCCTTTAGTGGACTGAAATAAATGTTGTCTCAGTCAACCACCACTCTACCAAAAAAATGTACTCCCGACATGGCTCTCCATTCTGTTTTTGCGCCTGACTTGAATTTTATTGGTTCAACTTCAATGAACACTTAGAAAGGGAGCCTGAGTGATCTCCATACTGAGAAGTAATTCTCAGTTAAACTACACTCCCACCAGACATTATCCTTTCTATGAACAAATATCATGTTCCAGGGGCTCTCCATGCTTATTCATGGCTTCTCTATTATACCTTTAATTTAATGGAGCATGCATGGGAAGATCAATGTTAGCTTTCTTTTAACAAAATATAAGCCCAACACTCTTCCCTAAAAATCATGGGCCATGTTGCCTTTAATGAACAATCTCTGTAGTCACCCTTAATCCTCTGACACCAACTCTTTTGCACACATTTACTTAGCTGAAAACTCAACCATCCTTCAATACCTTTGGTTTACAATATCAAAGCCTAAAATCTCATAACAATACACAACAATGCAATTTCGGAGCCACAACATATCATAGCTTTCTATTAGGGTGACATTACAATATTACAAGATTTAAATGCCTTTAGCCACCGTTATGCCCAGCTTCTTCTTGTTTTTCCTCATGGGACTGGGTGCTATGACTAGTGTCTTATCACTTAGGTGCTAAGGCCTTCAAGCTCCTATTGGGGGCCTATCTCCCTGTGTATTTTATATCCACCCTTGTTTCTTTTAGCTTTGTCAACCAAGCACCAACACATCTTAGCTCCTTGGTATTGTAACGCTTTTCAAATGGAAATTACATAGGAGTTCTAAAATCATCAACCTTGGATATACTCAATAGAACCTAGGTGCTAGGCCTTCTCTAACACCTTATTTCTTTATTTCCTCATGACCAACCTCCAACCAACATGCAGACCCCTTTCATCGGAACTGTCTCCAAACTACAATTGCAAATGAGTTACGAAATGTCAACCTATGATAATTTGACCTCCAAGATGATGTCATGCTCTTGTCATCATCTCCATGTGGTGTCTCGTTCGTGGTGACATATGTCACCCATATTTTTCCCATTAGGTCACCAAAACATCTGAGCATGTCTACGACATGTCCTCTATGCTACCACATTATGCTAATGTCATTTGTCACCGTCAACTCCTCAAGAAGAATTAATAGTTTCCATGTGTCCTATCAGAGGAGAGAAAGAGTCCATCATTCTTTTGTTTTGCAATGAATTTCCTTTGTAATTCCTATTCCTCACAACCCTCGGTACTTTTGAAAATAAATTGATTATTAATAACTTATGATATTCTGATCTCTGAAATGTTAAAATTCACCTCCTCTGAGGTTCCGATATGTTTCCTACTCCAAGGTTCTTATATGTTTTCTACTTAGTCCTTCCAATATCTGGTCCTGATTTTATGCCTTCTCATCCTTTCTCATATAAAAATTTCTGAGAATTAGCTCCCAAGACTCTGCCCCTCAAATATTCTAAATTTCAATATTTTGAGGTCCTGAGCCCTTCGAGTTTCTAAGGACTTCCTACCTCCGATATTCAACCTGTTTCGGGGTCTATTTTACATAAGCCTATGAAGTCCCAATATTTTTACTTTCGATATTTGACCTTCTAATATTTTGGCCTACTCTGATGTTCACTTGGGTTTCGAGGTCCTGAAATTTGTCATTATAAATTTGGCCTCTTCTTGAGGCTTTCAAGGTCCTCAGTTTGGATATCAATAACTTTTGATCCCTATACCCATTCGTGGACTTCCACATACTGTTGGAAATACATTTCCGAGCACTGGATAATTTCACTAAATCTAAGAATATTTGAGATGATCTCTTGAGGAATGAATCTCCTCCAAAATATGGGACTTCTAATAATCATATCCATAATTTTATGGATTCTCCAATAATATTTCTATTGTGATGATTCTCTATAGACAACTGCAACACCCATGAGACTCCCAAACACCGTAGTCATATTTTTATGGCTTCTCCAATAAGTCCACTACTATGGTGATTATCTACCAGTGACTACAAAAACCATGGGACTCCCAACCACCATAGTTATATTTTTATCGACTCTCCAATAAGCTTGCTACTATGGTGATTCTCTACCAGAGACTGCAACAACCATAGGTCACCCCCTAACATTGACACATCAAGAACATCAATTCTAGCATCTACTTCTACCACAACTAGCTTAGAGGACATCATATTGTCTTTCCTAATACCATGTTGACACATAGATCCGTGCTAATATGGCTTTCATAAATGCCAACTTAATTTTCTAGCTTGATTGTTGACATCAACGCCAACACACTTACTTCCATTAGCAAGATAAACAATGCCAACTGTACAACAATTATCACACAATCTATCATACATAGACAACCAACCATCAATTGTGAAAAATATCAATGGGAATGAGGAAATCCTTATAAAGATATGGGATATGGCTATCAAGGGTGTGGTGGATACCAATGAGGAAGAGGCCACAAACGATTCAGTGGAATATTTACAAGAGGTAGAGTTCAAATCTACTATTTTATATTTGGAACGATCGTCATATTGGACCCAAATTCCTTCTAAAAGATATGACATACCTTTGTTTCTATAATATATGCCTATTGGGAGATCACTCCTTGGAGGATTGTCCCCAAAATTTGGAAAATTTAATGAATAAAAGAGTTGTTAATATTTTCTTGTAGGTGCTTAACAAGGCGGTATTAATGTTTAAAAATTTTCATGTCATAACCCAATCATGTGCTAGAAAGGAAACCCTTTATATATAATCTATAATCCAACCAACCACGGATACTACCCCTTATCCAAATACTTAATACCAAGAAACATTTGTGATGAAAGTAGTAAATTCACAGAAAATAATGAATACAATAGACCCACAAATTGGCATACTTAGAATGCAATGTCATGTAAAGACAACATCCTCAATTAATTCTCAGAATTATTAAAAGAAAAGCAATCATAAGGTTTATTAATTCACTTATTAAACATACTAAGAGGATTTAAGGAGGATCAACGTCCATATACAAGTTTTTGTCAATTATCTCAATAAATTTTTTATGAATACTATGACCCATAAGCTGACATAGAAATGAATGGACATATGATAAAATACATCATTGTCATCTTTGGATCACAAGTTAATATCCACCTATTGAAATTAGTATATCAAAAGTTCTTGTAGCCCATTGGTACCATACAGAATGTTCAAAATACAATATTGTATATATCGACTTAGATAAACCTAAAAATAATCAACTTGGTCGAAGGAATACCTACATATTCAACATAGGTCAAATTCCCCTACGGTTGAAATATGAAAGCAACTATCTCCTTGGAAAGAGATAGGGTGAACATAAAAGGAAACAACAAAAAATTTGTGACTCCTCTTGATTCAAGAGAAGAGAAGCCATAGATATAAACTTGGGATGACAAAAAATCCAAACAATTATACGAAGTTAAGCATGAAGTTAACGATGACATCAAATTAAATGTTCAAGAGAAATTCTAGTTGGTTCATCATTATCTATTGCGAAAATACTGAGAGGGGTGAATCAATATTTTTAAACTCAATTTAAACTTTTCATTTCATATTTGGATTTCCATATGCTATTGTGATTCAGGCAACCATCGTATGCATGCAACTTTAGTAACAGAAAACAACGTACATCAAGCTAACTAACTTTTCATCTATTTCATCACAAGTGAATCATGATTTCATTATTCATTAATTAAACAATAACCATGAGCAGTAATAAGCACATAGATCATCAACACACAAGAAAAATATCAACACACATGAACACCATGATTTTATGTTGAAACCCAATGTGGGAGAAAACCACAGTTTTTGTCATCCTTGTCTTCTTCTTTTATTATAGAGGAAAACATATTAAAATATTGTAATGGTGTAGGCTCATACCAGTATGTAGGAACCAACTTGCAAAAGGTTGCAATGTTCTCCCATTTCCAACACCCACTGGAAGGGATCTCCAACCCCCTAATATCATTTATTGACTCCTACCACAAGGGAGCACCCACCCCATACACAAATGCAGCAAGCTACCACTAGAAGGAAGCTTCAATTCTGTTACTGAAGACTCCAACCCTCAACACCTCTTGCGAAACATGTTTCATAGTGTTTCATAATTGATCCACCTGACTCAAAACATCAAAAATGTAGGCAAATTTTCATCATATTTCCAAACTAGATCCACTTCCATCATTAAGCCCAAACTAGGTAACAATTCTAAAACCAAATACTGAACCAACTCATCCAACCATTGATTCGACTGAAAATTAAAAAACAAATCATTGAATCTCAACCAACTATATCAAACCAAACATAACTAGATCATACCAATGCACAATCATTTATAAAAATACCAAGCCATAGCCGGTTCATCACAAAAACCAATTGTTTTCATGGGAAACCCTAGTCAAACATATATTAGAATGTATACGCTATTTTTCTGAAGATCATCCATGTATGTAACCATTTCCTTTGTACAAGACCTACATATAGATCTTAGATCATGGAATACTAACACTTTTGTCAAACTAAATCATTGGGCTAGTCACTAAATACTGAATCATAACAAATACATCAATACTAGCTTATTGAAAACCCAATCATAATGCAACACCATCATTGATCAATATACACAGTGTTATTCAATCCAATCAACATTTTTAAACGCAGATTGTAATGATAGAGACATCCTCGATAGACAAAACAATATAACATAACTGACCAAATATCATCGACAAGCCATACTGCAAAATCCTAGCATATGTACGTAGATTTCATAAAGTATATTACTGTGTATACACGCTTTCAATTCACAACACCCACGTACATATCTATACAAAATTAAAACACCTCACATAATATATATGTGATTACCAAGAAGAATATCTATGTATTTACTTGACTAACCTGAGAAAAACTAATGTACATATATGAAATTGCTAAATTATACTTTTGTTGCACAACACAATATTTGTCAAACCCAAATTTTTATCATATAAACAATTACAGCCACACATCATTATGTCATCATGATAGATCTATCAAACCATAAACATATTAAACAATATGTACTCATTTCATATCTATCAGATCTAATCCATTCCATGTTCCTTGGTGAACACTTGTTTAAGATCAAATCATTCATAAATAATCCATCACTTACACACACAACACTTTTATCTCTATCTCCTTATATGGCATTATCTATAGCCAATAGCTTAGGCCAATCCCTTAGTAATGGCATTGGTATTCTTTGATTGGATCAAATAACCATTGTCGCACTCATTACTGTGGGCCAATACCATTGTAAAGGTCCCTGGTATTCAAGTTAGCATGGTGGGGATTTTGTATGTGACTTTTCTTCACATTACCCACATATGTACGCAACCTTTCTGCATAGGATTAGGGTATAATTTCTCAAATTTTATATTCAATGTCAATATGTCTCTAATATATCATTTCTCTGCTCATCACTTATGAAACATATGTTCTACCTTACAAAATCATCAATTTATCATAATGTTGACATCTCTATTCAAGTATGTTTCCATCAAGGACAAGACGTTAGCCATAATCCCAACAATCTCCCCCTTTGGACTTGATGTCAACCACTTTGGTGTTTTTTCACCCCCTAAAAAAACATGTACAAATACTAAATATTGTCACCAAGCTTCTCTAGGTATTATTCTCCAAACACCAATCTTCTCTCCCCCTTTTACATCAAGGGAAAAGTGTTGACCAATGTTGAATCAAGATTTATTTTCTCCTTTGTAGAGAGGAGCATTGTAGGGATAATCAACTGAATATGAAAACTGCATATTGACCATGTTCTCCCTAAGAATATGCTGGAGCCTCTAAAGATGTACAATAACAACACAACTTAGGAGACTTTATGACTCAACCAAATATTACCTATCACTAATGACTAATGTTTAACTCAATTACCTGATACAGTGGGGTTACATATATGAATTACTTGACCACAATAGCCCATACATGACTGAATTTTACAATGGGTTTACAACATATGCCTTTCCATGACCTTTACATTAAGAGGAAAATATGACATTTATAACCAAAACGAAACACCTCAATAGTGAGGTAGAAAGATCGTAATCAACAACCATCATTCTCCATATAGGAACCTCCAACATGAACATCTGGTTGTAGCAACATAAACAACACTATGAAAATCCTTATCAACATCATGTAGGATGGAGTACTCATCAATATGTGATGAAATGTTCAATGCTTCCACGCATCACCAAACAACTGTAATAGAAGCATATGACAGTATAGTAGATCTTTGTCAGCAACTCATCCCCTTAATCTCATATCATCAAGGTCAGCATGCTCTTTCCATATATAAGAAGAGCCATAATCCATAGGTTGCAATATCAAACTCTTGAATCACAACACCATAGACATCATATACATATTCTTTCCATGCACCAAAATCATAACAACTTCTTAAATGTAGCTCAAACGATAAATAAGAATCATCTTCAATCTATTGAATACATAATGTCAGCAAGATATGAATGTCAACAAGTAGTGAGTGAATCATACACTCATATTCATCAACCAATGTCAATAATGACCATAGCATGCACATTCTCTTCCTGTAGGATTAACTACATTAAGTGCAGATTAAGAAATATAAAGTCATCATCCAATTCTTCATCATTACTAGTGACATAACGACAACAATATATGTATCTATACCAATAGTAGCAACAACTATACATCATCAAATGATATATACTCATTATCAAAATCTTCATGGAACAAGAAATGTTGAAGAAATCATAATGCCAACAATGCATTATTAGAAGCATAATAGACGCTCCCCTTGAACCTGTGTCGGCTATTCACTGTCAAATCTAATCATATCCAACACATCAATCAACGAAAGCAACAATAACATTTTGTAACATCTCATGGACCAACATCATTTGTAAGTGACATTTGAGCATCATCAAGAGATTGTAACCAATCAATGTGAAAACCAGAAGCCAATAATACTTGATTCAAGCATATCAAAAAGTATCCCTAAGTTTGTCCCACTATTTCTTCATCTCAGAGAAACATACATGACTATTTGGATCAAAAATTGTGTATACACATGATTATCCTTTAACTAATCAATGTACATAAAATAAATTGTTGATTCTTTATAGTCAAAAATCCCCATGAACTTGTATTTTTCTACCTATTTACTGTCACTCCATCATATGTAATGTCCATAATACCAAAACATCATCAAAGGAATATCAAACCACACTAGAGAAATCTCACCAAGATAATCACACATAAATTCTCCTGAGGTCATATATTGGTGATCCCGTGGACTTGATAATCATCACCTATTCTCACATAACTTTAGCAATCACTGTTAGAAGTATACATTAAGAAAAATAGGTTTTAATGGGAACTATATTCTTTTATTTTGAACCTGAAGAGGAAGAGGAACTATACCTATTGCCTGAATTCTTGTTTGCTAACACGTATAATTTGTTTGGGTTTTTGTATCCTCTTGCTATAACCTTTCCTATTTATTCATCTATAACTTTTCATTTAGTTGGTTTAAATACAATTAATAATCCTTTGTCAACCATTTGACCTACAGTTAGAATATTATGCTTTAGCCCTTGAGCAAATAATGCATTAATTGCTTTTACATACTTCTCAATTTTGATTCTAACTTTTCCCATAACTCTTATTGGAACACTATTTCCAAGAATCACCTTACCATATTTATTTTTCTTGAGAAATTAAAACTTATCCTTATCTCCATTCATGTGATGAAAGCATTCGCTATCTATGTACAATTTTTGTTCATCTTCGAATGAGAAAAGAAAAAGACCACACCTTGTTTGTTCTTCTTCTTTCTACTTATTATGGGAAGTGTTAGTGGATCTATATTTCTCAGGTCTTTTGGAAGAAGTATTCTTATCTAGTTGATTGTCTTGTTGTCTGTGGAGGTACATTGAATTGTTCCTGCATTATTTTGCTACATTCCCAAACTTGTTAGAGGTATAACGACTTATATGACGAGAAAAGGGAGTAGAGGAATTATAATATGTATGTTTCATATTCATCCTATTGTTATCAATAGTTTTGTGACCAAATATGTTGCAACAAAAGCAATATCTTTTAAAGAAACTTGAGTACCTGGGAGTTGATGACCTTCCAGTGAAGTGGCTATTTTCTTGACATCGAAACAATCTGCTTCTGCAATTAGCTACAACATGTCTATAATTATGACATATAAAGCATTCAACATTATTCACTAGAGGAGAGAATCGATTAATGTTTCTATTATTGGAAGAAAATTATTTCTTTTGAAAATTCATCTTCCTTGGATGTTAAAGAGGTTGACTCTTATCTCTTTGACAAGAATTTCAAATTTTCTATCGTTATCCTTCAAGATCCTTACACAATACTATGAGCTAGATTCTCATTATATATTTTCATGAAAGCCAAGACTAGATTTAATGGCAAGAGACCTTTGACTAATAAGAATGTTATCCAAAATCTTATTACTATCTTGAAATGTTAGATGTTTATATTTTCTTCTTATTTACCTTTTAGAATGTTTACCTCAAATTTTGGTTTTTGACATTGTTATTACTTTTGGAAATACTTCTTTCTCATTCCTTCTTTAACCTTTCTTCCTTCCTCTAATTTATCCTCTAATTTGATAGCCTCTTCCTTCATCCCACTCTCTTGTTCTTCAAATACTTGAAGTAGCTCTTCATTTTGATTGTCTTTTTTTTCAAGATCTACTCTTAAAAATACGATTTTAGCTCCAAGTCCTTCACAATATTCTTTAGATTCTACTCGAACACGATCCATGTTATAATATGCCTCCAACTTATTCTTAAGATTGATAATCTATTTCAAAGAGAAATCAAGTTTTCATCTAAGATTAAAAACTTCCTCTAACCTACCTTCTTATGAATGGCAACTACATATGACATAACAAAGTTTGTTTTATCATCATACTCGTCCTTTGACACATATTTACAAATAAGATTACCTGGTGGTTCTCCTCATGAACAATATTCCTTTTATTTCCTTCATGAATGAGATACAAATGATCCCATTCTTCCTTTGTAGTTTAATAGTGCATAACTTCTCCTAATATTGAAGCATGTATGTTACCAATGATATCATTTAATGCAACATTATTCTTGTGTAATTCTTTAGTTGATGGGGGAGTGTTAGTGAAACTATTACATACTAAATTCCAAACATCAGATCCTAGATTTATTAATTGAGACTTCATTTTTTCTTTGCATTCCTCATTGTTATCATTAATTAGCATAAACATACCTTTATTGTCCATGGTTTCTGACTTGCCTTGTTCTTCTGTTGTAGATTTATCTTGACCCATAAATGCAGATATTCATATAGCATCTGATGCATCACTATAATTATTCTCCTAAATTGACTTCTTCCATTGGTATGCCTTCTTCTTTTGCTTCTTTCCTATTATTCTTGATCCACTTCAAGTGGTTAAGATTCAATTGAAGTGACCTTCTATGATACCAATAGTTGGGAAAAATACTAAGAGGTAGGGGGGTGGTGAATTAGTCTTTTTAAGCTCAATGTAAACTTTTCATTTCATATCATGATTTACATATGCTACTATCATTCAAGAAGCTAGCGCATGTACGTGACTTTAGTAAAGGAAAACATCATAGGTGTAGTTAACAAACTTTTCATGTATTTCGTAACTAGTGCGTCATGATTTCATTATTCATTAAGTAAAGAATAACCATGAGTGGTAAGAAGAAGATAAATCATTAAAACGCAAGAATCATATCAACACACATGACCAACATGATTTTAGGTGTAAACCCAATGTGGGAGAAAACCACCATTGTTGTTGTTTATGTCTTCTTCTTTCATTATAAAGGAAAACACCTTACAATCTTGTACTCGCGCAAACTCATACCAGTATGTAGGCACCAACCTGCAACAGGCTATAACCTTCTCTCATTCTCCAACACCCACAAGAAGGGAACTCCAATCGCCTTATCCCATTTTCCAACTCCTACCAAAAGGGAGAACCTACCTCCTAAACAAATTCACTAGCTACCACTAGAAGGAAGCTTCGACTCCCTTACTAAAGGTTGCAACCCTCATCACCCCTAGTGGACCATGTTTCATAATGTTTCATACTAGATCCACTTGACTCAAAACATAAAACATGTAGGCCACTTTTCATCATATTTCCAGATTGGACCCACTTCCATCATTAAGCCCAAACCAAGTAACAATTCTAAGATCCATTACTAAACGAACTCATCCGATCATTGAAGAAAATGAAAATTAACAAACCAATCACTGAATCTCAAACAAGTATATCAAACGAATCATAACAAAACCATAAAAGTGCACAACCATTCATAAATATATCAAGCCATACTTTGTTCATCACACAAACCAATTGGTGTAACTGTAAACCATGGTCAAACATATATCATAATGTATTGTTCTGAAGATCATCCGTGTATGTATGTGTTTCCTCTATAGAGGTCCTATTAGGGTCCTATAAATAAAGTTAATTATAATCTGTGTCGAGTTATTTATTTTGAGAATTTACTTGTGAAAATTAGCCTATGAGTCATTGGGTGTCATAGCCTAAAGATTTACTTAGCTAAGTAACCATTTAGTACTTCAAGTCTAGTGGTCAAAATCAGTCTAAGGTTGGGAATGATTTTTTCTTATCAAGCTTCTATAAAATAATCTTGCAGATGTTTCCATCATAAAGTGCTTAGAAGAAGCTTTCTAACGGTCTATTCAGTTCTTTAAACCGACTTCTCGAGAAAAAGTTAGAACAAATTGAAGTCCACATTTCAAAAGAAAAAAAAAAGTGCAAATGCCTGTGTTGAAAATCCCACATCCCATAGTTTGGAGGTGCATGGCTATATGAGAAATCACAAGTTCTAAATCCCACATCCCATAGGTTTTGGGGAGAAAAAGCAGTGGAAAACGGATCAAAATTAGTGATTAGTGATCGTCGGGATCGCAAGCGGCGATCAAGTGTTGAAAATCACACATCCTAGAGGTTCATGGTCAATCGGTAGTCAACGAAGTCGACAATTGTTGATTCACATTGAAGGTAGGGTGGTTACATTTTCGATTCTCTAGGATTGCGCGAAAAAGGGGTCTAGTGTTAAAGTGTCGGGAAGGGCCACAAACAAATTAACAAAGGAAATGCTAGCAAAACCAGGCCAGGTGAGGTCTTCTATCTCTATTCCCAATGGGATGTGTGGCAACAAAAGCTTGGATCCAATATGGCCCATGTGGCATCTGATGTCACCATGATGTGACTGTACGATGGACATGTGGGGGGTGGATTTGGCATTTTAAATGGTCAAAAGGGGCCAAAAATGGGTGGCACATGTCACCACTCCCAAGATGACACATGGTAGTGATGTGGCAGTGACATTGCGAGGATGAAGTCAACAATAAGAGATCACAAGGTTCAGGTACATCGCAACATGAATTGAAACTACCTATTGGAAATCACTGGGAGAGGATCTTTGATAAGGGCTAGAACATGGTCATGTGAAGCATCATAGAAACTAGGGGCTTAGCACAAAAGGTGATTTCCATTCATAATCAGCGAAAATAAAATGTGTACATCGATTTACAGCATTGACTGGAATTGGCAAGAGAGGAGCTCCGATGTGGAGCTAGCCCATGGTTACAAAGAGTTTAAAGAGCTAGGACCTATTGACACAAGGATACCAGGTGCATACATGCACTGTCCTATGTCTTACGTGGTGAATCCATTTATAAAGTGATATTTCAAAGAATTGGACCGCTTCCTAGAAAAAACGTTTTAACACGCAAAGAGCTTTTGGCCCTGAGATTCCATTTCAGCCCTGAGGGCTAGGTGCATCAGAGATCCAACATCCTGCATGATATAAAGTGGTACACAATGAAAACCTTTTTTTGAAATTTTCGATATTAAAAAGGGCTCAAGCACATATCTGTTACGGTCCCCTGTATTACACATGTGAACGATTATAATGCAGCAATGTTACAAAGAGTCACTCCACTATCCCAAGCTAAAGGGATTGGCCCCAAAAGATCGAGCTAATGGTATCGATTTCTATTTTTATGACTTATTTCCCTTTTGATAGTCATGATTTCACACTCCACCATGTTTTATTGTTTTAACTAATTTTGTAGTGCTCGATAAGGCATTAGTAGGTTTTTTAGCAGGATTTTTGGCATCACATTAGGTAGTTTAGGATTTTCCAGAGGATTACAGGAGGATGACGATGAGTGTGTTTTTCTGAGTTAATGCTCTCCTATAATTAACTTGCATCTTATTGTTTATGTTAGAAATGATCAAACCCACCTTTTGATCCACTTAGCTAGAAAAAATACATTGTATCTTGCCCTTAGACAAAGTATTATAAAATGCTAAACATACGATGTAATAGAGGTTGGAATTTGAGGGGTTGGGTTGGAACTTGTATGAAGAAAGGAGCTATATTTTGATGTAAGTTGTGCATTTTATTGAAAGGGATCAATTTGCAGTAATACAAAGGGATTTGTTCCAGGATTCCTATGTCAGACAATTGGTGATGTATTTTCTCTTGTGAACTTGTTTTTCCTCTTTGTTTTCCATGTGTTGTCTTTCTTTATTGCTTTAAGAATATTAAGTGCCAAATTTACTTAATTTTACTCTCCTCTAGGTTGTAAACAATATCAATGTTTCCTGTCTGATGTTAAATATAGAATTAATCTTTGTATGCTCTATATTTAATTAAACCTTAGTCATATTCATCTTTTCCACTTCAAAGACACTCTATAAGATCCAAAAGCTTGCCCATACTACCCAGTTATAGCTGCTTTGTTATTTTATGATTGATTACCTATAGTTTCATGAATCCATGCCCAATGGACTTTCTCTGCAAATTTCAACCAAATATTTGAAAAATCCCACCTTGGACATTCATAACTCACCTAATATCTTGAACATAAATCGAAATCATATTGAGAGATCCCTCTCTAAAGCTAGAAGGGCTATATCCCATCTTTCAAAGTGGTTTTGTGGTTACCTCTAGTTTTCTCTCCTCAGCGTAGGTAAATTAAGAAGTGATAATAAGACCTACGTACATTCTCACATCACTGACTAATGATATTTCTTTCAAACTAAATCACTAGGTTGATCATTGTTTACTGAATAACAAGATATACATCAATACTAGCTTACTGAAAACCAAATCATAATGCAACATCATCACTGATCAACATACCAAGTCTTATTCAACCTAATCAACACTGTCAAACACATATTATCATGATAGAGACATCATCGACAAAAAACAACAACTAGAACATAATTGATCAAATATCATCAACAAGTCATAATGAAAAACCCTAGCATATGTATGCAGCTTTCATAAAGCACATCAGTGTGTGTACGTGCTTTCAATTCACAACATTCGCTTACAAATTTGTATGAACGGAAAACATTTTGTAGAATATATGCACGACTACCCATAATCATTGAGTAAAACTAGCATACATATATAAAACCACTAAATTAAACTTTCTGTGCACAACACAACATTTCTTAAACCTAAATTGTTAGCATATACACTATTACAGTCACACATCATTTTTTCATCATCATATATCTATCAAACCATAAAGAGACTAAGCAATATATATTAATTTCAGATCTATCAGATCCCATCCATAACAATGTTCCTTGTTGCACACTTGTTTCATATCAAATCTACATTCATAAACAATCCATCATTTACACACACAACACTTTGATCTCCATCTCCTTATATAGCATTAGACTTAGCCAACACCTTAGGCAAATCGCTTAGTAATGGCATTGGTATTCTTTGAAGGGATTAAATAACCATTGTTACACTCATTGCTATGGGCCAATATCATGGTAAATATCCTTGGTATTAAAGCTATCATGGTGCAGATTTTGTATGCAGCTTTTCTTCATAGTACCCCCAAATGTATGTGACCTTTTTTTCATAGGATCTACGTATACTTTCCCAAACTTTATATTGAACTTCCATCTATCTCTCATCTATCATTTCTATGTTCATCAATTTTGTAGGATTTGTTCTAGCCTACATAATCATCATATTTTCATAATGTTGACATCTTTATTCAAGTAGGTTTCCATCAAGGACAACACATTAGACATAATGCCAACAAAATTTAGATTTTGAGATAGATGAATGACCATTGAAAAATTGTGAGTAAAATGATAAATAATGTTTATTTATTGAAGCAATAACAATTGAAAATATTTTAACCTATTCTTCCATAAAATAAACATCCATGTGCCATAAAAAGAAAGTAAAGAAAAATCCAACAGTGCTTCTAAAAACTGAAAAGTTGTGTCAAACATTTCGATAAGATCTAGAGAAAATAACTCTCCATTGAATTATGTTAATGAAGTATTTATGTAGCTTAGAGTACAAGAAAGATTTTAAATCCTTATCCAAACACTTTCAAATCAAGGGTCACAATTATGGGATACATATGTCCCCTAATCATAGAATTAGATGACTACCACAACATACTATGTTGAACAATTGGGAGGAAGAAACCTATCAATAAATGCCAATATTTTAAAACTAAAATGATCATGTGAGCCTATAACCCATGAATAACATTGTAAAAATGGATGTAAAAAGTTTACTTATAGAGACGAAATTTTTTAGACTGATAGGTTCCTTAACCTAGTAGTTGACTTATACTAACAAATCTTATAGTAACCAACTATAATGAGTTAGAAGAATCAGTATAGTAAGAAATTGCACCGCAGTAAAGCATCATAATTTGGCATCTCATAAATTCAAAAAAAAATCATGGAATACAAGACCGCTATGCTTAGACTACTATACCAAAAGATGTAGAACCAACTCCAAAATCTAACATATCAATTAGACACCAACATATGTCAAGAAAATAAACATGATAGAAGTATCAATCATGTTATGATAAAGCCCACTAGGAAATAATGACCAATGGAAATAAACAAGTTGACGAGTGAAATGAAACCTCTATATATTCCCAAAACTAACCAAAAAATAATAACGAATAACAATAGCCAAGATGACATGCAAAAAATCAATAAGGAAGACCCTCCTAACTCTTACGTAACAATCAATTAGACACCAACATATGTCAAGAAAATAAACATGATAGAAGTATCAATCATGTTATGATAAAGCCCACTAGGAAATAATGACCAATGGAAATAAACAAGTTGACGAGTGAAATGAAACCTCTATATATTCCCAAAACTAACCAAAAAATAATAACGAATAACAATAGCCAAGATGACATGCAAAAAATCAATAAGGAAGACCCTCCTAGCGAGTCTTACGTAACAAGAAAATATAAACCTAACATGATTCACACATGTAAATATTAAGCATGACTAGATAATAAACACTTAGGTTAACATGCTACATTTATGATGAAAATTTTCAAAAAAGATTAAACTAAGTCTTCGAGACACCTCAGTTTCATGAAGTTCTCAGTTGCATCCATTGAACTTTTAGACATATTTGAGTTGCCTTATCTTCTAGAGTTCACTCACTCTAACTTCAACTTCCTATAATTTTTATGTATTGATGAATTTCATAAATATTTCAAGATGCCAAGGGTTCAAGGTTAATTTTAGATGGTTGAAACCTTATTGGAGTCACACGCTAAAGTTAGATTTGATATGTCTAATAAGATAGAGATAGAGGTTTAGCTCCATATCCTTCGATTGTAAAAATTATATATTCCTTAGGAAAATAAGTGGGACAACTTCAAACAATGGGCGTGATTCAACAAGAAGTGGCAAAGAAAATATCATTCCCCAATTCGAGAAAAACTAGAGATTCTTTGGGTGGCCCACTTAGCGTATACTTTTAGGGCCTGAAGGAAGTAGTTGTTAAATTCATAGTGGGAAAATTTCACAATCAGGTTCTCTAGTTTCGCCACCCCTCTAAGATAATATCTAAACTAGCTCACAAACTTACAGAAATACCCCACATATTGTTTATAAAATCCCAACTACAATCAACTCCAATGCTTGAATCATAGATTTCAAGGATCCATTAAAGATTGGATTTTCATAATAATAATATCTTTGTGCATTAATCCAGCAAGATCGATGTAAGATGTAAAGATAAATATGATGGAAGTTAAAGGGAAAGTAGTTATAATGTAGTAGTACAACTAGGTCGGCCGTTTAGATGA
Organism: Pinus taeda; assembly: GCA_000404065.3. NCBI lineage: Eukaryota > Viridiplantae > Streptophyta > Pinopsida > Pinales > Pinaceae > Pinus > Pinus taeda. The sequence continues at coordinate 144,899 of APFE031186381.1, forward strand.
CATAGTAAAAATTTGTCTGTAAAGACTGTCAAAATTTAAGTAAGAAATATAGCTTCCCCTCATTACTTATATGGATTTTTACGGAACAATTATTAGAAGTTTGTGAGACTATATTAACAATAACAAAAATTCTATCTATGTGGAACTACAAATATTTTTCCATGAACTTATTGATAAGGACAAAACCCCTGCCTGTAAATAAAATATTCAGAAATTGGTTGATAGACTTAAAGAATGTCTCATCGCAATAGAACTGGTTAACACATCCATAATTCATTCCCAGGTTCATGACATATTCAACTTCACTTTGATTCAATCAAAGTTTTATATGTAAATAATTAGCAAGTACAAGCTAAGGGCCTACAATATTAGTCGATTGCAATAACATATCTAGTCAATTATGTTAGGAGAAAAATACAACAATTCCTATTCTAAAAGAGGTATTGCACCCAAATGAAGAAATAATACTCTCTTTGACTAACAAAGAGTTGGAGGATGAAAGGGAGGCTAAAATATACTCTCAACTATTCAAGGTCAATCCTACTTTCCTAGCACCATCACTTATAAGGAAGCTAACTAAAAAATTCTAGTTTAGAGGTTGCGATGCAGGTCAAGAAGTCAAACTTCAATATCAACTTAGTATATTTTTTTGGGCACAACTTTAAATGACCCAGGAAGTAGAAAAAAGAAAGGTTGATAAGGAGACAAACCCAAACAAAAGAGATGATGATGAAATCATTGATTGGGCCCCAAATTTTGGAGTCACTAGGGCATGATAAAGATATTTTCTTAGAAACATTCAAGAAAAAATATAAATTTTGTTAAAAAGGAGGAATAAAAGGATTAGTAGGAGGAAAATACTAGTAGAACATATAGAACACCAACAAATGCTCTGGAAATTAGCACAAGTAAGCCTTAGTAAAGAAAAACAAAGAAACCTCAAAAGAAAAATCAAATATTACACAAATCAACTTGACTCTAGGCATGCCACCCGAAAAGGGAACACAAATTGTCGAGGAGAAAGATGATGAAGCAAAGAAACAAGTCTCACGAGGACATAGTTAGTTAGATATCCCTACTGACATTGACATCGATAAAGCATCAAGAGCCTTAAGAAAAACATCAAGAGAAGTCAAGACATCGGAAACAATGCTCCTTGTAGGGTTAGACAACACAACAAATCATACTATGTAGTAGAAGTAGATAGATAATATATTAACTATGCCACCAAAAATTATAGAATATTACTCAATTAACCCAACAATAGACAAGGAGAATCTAAGAGAAAATATCATATAAAGATATAATCTGGGAAAGAAAATAAGTTCAAGACTCTCTGCTAAAATAGAATTAAATTCAAATCCTAACACACTAATCAACCCAATATAAGTGTCTGATAGTTAGCTATTCTAGCTATTCAATTTTTTATTTGATTTTTCTCCAGAAGCATCAATTAAATGGAAGAGATTGATGGAAGTAGTGGATCAATAATAAAATAGAAATCATAAATAAGTATAAAGTGTGAGAGAAATGTACGGACCTTACTAAAAAAGGTGGAAAATACATGCTCTGGAGGATAGGTACAATCATGTACTAAAGAAATGCAATAACTTATCCATCAACTATCAAAACTTAATGTAAATATGACGGAACAGGGTCATCAATTGGGGTAACAAAGTAAATATGACAAGGTGGATGAATCTTCCTATATTCATCAATAGGAATTTACCTCATTTGGAAAGGTAAAGCAACAAATAGAAGTAGCATTACTATACTGCATTACCACTATGAATTTAGTGTTAAGAAATTGACCAACCTACTTGCCAACTACATGAAGCCCGCTAATGATACAATCGCTCGTCATCCAAGACATATGTCACAAATGGAGTTGGTCCCTTGAAGGAAGAGTAGTTATCAAACTTGACACTCAAATTGAACAAGAGAACAATCTCCAAACGAAATTGATAGAGGAGAAAAGGAAATACATGAGGGAAATAAAGAAATCATAGTTAAGAAATCATAGTTAGGGGACAACAACACTTGAAAGCGCGTGCAGAGAATATGACAACAAGGGTAAGAAATGGAATAAAAAGTTAATACTTAACTTTCCAAGTTTCAAATTAATTCACTATCTGATCAAATGAAATATCTAACTAAAGTGAAGTCATTGGTAGCACAGATTCAAAATTCAATTATAGAATGGAGAATGTTTGACCAACATCTCTAGAGGGTAGTTCTAATAATTTATAAGACAAGATTTAGGGAAACATAATCCTTACATTGATTCCAACAACCTTCACCTCCTAGACCTAAGTATGATCTCTTCAACTATTTCTAAATATGCTCTACAAGCATATCATAATCAGTCAACTACAATAAAAACTAAAGTAGAAGGGTCCAATTAATATTATATAGAATCAGAAAGACAAGGAATCGGATTCATGGATAAATATGTTCTTTACACTTAGTAAGAAAAATAATAACCAAAGATAATCGATCAACCAATGTCATCTACAATAGTATTAGTCCCAATCAACAAGGAACCCAACTCTCCATCAGGAACACTTTAATGAAGCTTAACAATCACCAAAACCTTATTATTTCAGTTATGTTATTGTAATGTAGATTTCTAATCCCCATTACTTCGAGACGAAGAAGGAACTATTGGCGAGGGAGTTGTTGGTGGGACTCGTCAACTTAGTCGAGTAGACCAAGCTAACTAAACACTATAGTCGAATCAAGATGTAAGTCGGGATGACTTACATCCATCGTAATTATCACAGTCTAGTACAAATATGTATGTATTTGATGAAGAATGTAATGATCATTGTGGATTAATATAAACATTCATTTTCTAGTCTACGGCTATTTGTTTTTCTATTCTATTACTTTTTTGATATGCGTTTCATATATCTCTTTATACAGTATCTGCTTAGTGTATGGATGTATTAGTAACACACATGTTTATGGTTTCCGATATTACAACATATGGCTATAGAAGGGTGACAATAGTATTTTTCTATAGAATGGTGACAATAGTATTTTTTCATCATGAATTTCTAGGTTATCACCTAATAATCAATTTTGTTATTAAAAATTCCATCACAAAAGAAATATTCTTTATAATTTCCATCACAAAAAAAATATTCGTTATAATTTCCATCACAAGATACTTCACTATTCTGATTTAGAAGATCCATCAACTCATGTTACCATTAACTATTCATTAATGTCTTCATATTCTTTTGCAATGTCTATATATCACTTTTCTATCTTCCAAGACAATCTTTGTAAAACTCTTTTCAATCTACAAAATTGAAAAGTTCTAGATCCACTTCTATTATTATATCAATAATCTCAACCCAGAAAATATTTTGAATAGTTTAAGATTTATGATAAACATAATATTAATATGAAATATAAGGAAAATAATAACATAAAGTTAAATAACTTGTTTTAAAATCAAAACATAATATGTATTATGAGTGTAGCAAGCAGTGAAAGTATAAATATTATAAGTAAACCTTGAAATCTATCCATCAAAACAAAACTTGTTACATTAATAATTAACGACACAACATAGACTAAGAGCATTAATGCCACTCTTAAGAAAATGATTCAACATATATTGTATTATACCCTATTTAACATATTAATGGTTATTATGTAACTTATTGAATTTGTTCAAATTTCAATAAGAAAAACCTGATAAGCAGGTTAGGAAAACAAACATGAATATTGTAAGAATAATAAGTAATATTATCACTAATACAAAAATTAAAAGAACCAATATTATCTCCCAAAAGGAAATTTTGGAAAATATCCAATTAACATTGGGTTTATATTCTTAAACAATTAGTGTGTGTTTACGAATATATAATTATGATGGTGTGAATACAAATCTATGATTTTTTGAACTTTTCCCTCGAAAGACAGCCAAGAACGATTGCTACCTACCTTGCTGGAAATACCCGGTTTTGATTCTCCATTTTAAAATTATTTCCCGTGCAAATTAGTTAGGGTTATTGCAAATTGGTTATAGTTATCTTATAGCCAAGAAAAGTCAAAGAAAAAGCAAACCTCAAACAACTACGACTGCCCTCAATGCAGGCTTCATGTCCTCACGCATCACTCAGCTCTGCATTGTGAAATTAAAAGAAACTTAACTTCTCCTGGGGCTGGCTACATCTGGATTACCAGCTGGATGATATGATTTGACATAAATTTAAAATGCCGTTGTGTAAATATTACATGTTTTGGAATTTTTATTTACATGTTTTGGAATTTTTGGTTATAATATTTATGAAATTTTTTTGATTTAAATTATATGGTTTATATTTAAAATAAATTTTTAATTACATATATAAATATATAAATTCCTTTGGAGCCATGATATCAATGAAAATTAATTCTTCAATAAAACGAAGACATGAATACAATATATTCTACACACAACAGCTTCTCTGTTGAGTGGGAATTTACATATATAAAAACAATGTTCCAATTTCTAAGCCAAGGTAATTTTTTTTTTTATAAATAGAAATTTGTGATTATTCAAATTATTAAAATGTTTTTAAATAACTGAATTCCAACATTTAAATTCTTATCAACTTTTATCTTTCCTGCTTTCTTACAGGTATCAAAATTCTAAACTATATGCTATATAACTGAGCTAATCACATTAATCACTGAAAAATAATAAAATTAATATTTTACTTAGATTTATGCATGATTTTCCATATTTAAAAGTTATTTGCATGTGTAAACATTATAATTAACTCACATCACCAATATATTATTTTTTTGATAACTATCATGTGATTTTCCATGATTTCAAGCTTGACAATGAGATACCTACGATGGAGGATAATTTCACGTGTCAGCCAACAATGTGGATAGAGAAGTAAAAATTCTTCCGAACATGAATGAAACCTCTCGTTGCTTTACAACCCATGTGATTATGCTCGGACAAGAAGTGAAATCAAATCTTGCAAAATGAAGAATCTTACTCCTAATGGGTGTGCCAACTTAGTAAAAGTTGGAAGGCATAATAACAAACCTCAAAACGAAATTCCACTGAGAGTTTGAAAAGAGAGATTCCAACCTAGTCAGGTCGAAGAACTGACGTGCGGGTTCATCGAAAAGAATATTGTAAGCCCCTCGGCAGAAGAAACAAATGCATCTACACCATAGAGATATACTCAACTCAAAATTGACAAATAAAAAAATTTGTTTGCAATGAATATGATTTCAATGCCAGAATGATATTAATATTTTATAAGATTGTAACTGCATTGACCCATGATATTGATATTTTATAAGCTTGTAACTGCACCGACCCATGTGATGCCATGTGTGATATGTGTACATCCGTCAAAATGAATTGAAATATTTCACATGGGCATGTATATCACCGGCCACAAGATGAAATCACCACTGGTTTTTTCATCCTTGTCCATGCACAACGAGTCTGAAACCAAATGAAGATAATCCTATATTTTAAAAGTATAAATCCCTTCAAATCAATAAAATGTCTCATCAGATAAATCTTCGGCATTGATTAGATAAATGTGTACGAAGAGACAATGGAGGATTTCATCAGATAAATGTTTTAACTAATTTTTTTCTTTTTGGTTAATTTTCACTTATTTTATAATATAATATATTTTGACTGATTTTTACACATTAAAATATTAGTACATGCATCTTTCATATTAGAAAGTCAAAAACATATGTCCATAGGACTTTGTATCTCTCTTACAAAATTCTGTTTAGTTTCTTTTTTTAACATTGAAAAAAATTGTAAATTTACCTCATACCATGAATAAAAAATAAAATATTCATGAAAAAATCTTTCTATATAAACCATATTAAAGAATGTTATTAATATTTTAAAAATATTATAAATAAATTTGGAAAAAAATATATATTAATTTTCAATATTATTAAAAAAATCCATTTTTAAACATTTGATTGAACCATAACTTGAAGGTGTTTGCAGCATTTCCAGAAGATCATGTGATGTGAATAACTCTATGACATATCTATGCCATATCTTTATGGATATGGTTGTAATCTCCATGCATGAATTTTAGATAGTTTTAGATAGTTGTATAGTGATTTTTTATTCTTAAATTTAGGATGAAATCCATCCAAATATAAAATCCTTGAAAATAGCTAATACTTGTGTAAATAATATATTAGTTAGATCTATAATTTAAGTAAGTATTTCCTTAAAAAAATGGATAGGAATAAGATATAAATAAACCTATCTACGAGGAGTTACTTTCGATCATTATTTATGTCTTCCTTAGACTTACAAATAGTTAGTACCCACCAAAATCTATGCAACTTTTTGTCCATAATCAAGTAACTAATTTATTTACTTCACATCTCAATTTATCTCTTCATGGGAAAGAAAGACTTTTCCTATTTACTACTATTAATTTGTGATTGGCCAATATAAATTACAATTTAATTATTAAAATATATTT
>APFE031186381.1:152753-168192 GCA_000404065.3 Pinus taeda
TGCTTATGAGTATAAAAATATAATGATGAGGGCGATATTTCTTATTAATATAAAAGCTATACGAGATTGTTAATTGAATTGCCCTTTTTGTTTTTATATTGTTATTAGTAATATAAGAATAATATATGCTCAATTATAATAAATTCTACATAAAAATGAGATACTGCACAAGGAGAGGATATATGAAGAACACCGCAGCCAAAGATAAGCGAAAACCTAGACACATAAGAACAAAAACACGCCCACTCAAAGAAAGACCTGGAAGAACAGAGGAGGAAGAAAACCTAAGACGATAACGCAGGGATCCCATTTCTACTAACCTTCCACCCATCATCCTATTGAGATTGATGGGTCTTCGCTCAATTTCAATAGCTTTCCCTTACTTTACGATGATGAAACCTATCCCACCCTAGCAATGACTTTGGCCTCTTCTATGCAGACGTGATGCTTAGTTTTGTCCACATTGCTCTGCTAGAGCTACAGACGTGATGCTTAGTTAAGTCCTCAGCTCTAGCAGAGCATGTGGACAAAACTAAGCATCACGTCTGCATAGAAGAGGCCAAAGTCATTGCTAGGGTGGATAGGTTTCATCATCGTAAGTTAAGGGAAGCTATTGAAATTGAGCGAAGACCCATCAATATCAACAGAGATGATGGGTGGAAGGTTAGTAGAAATTGGATCCCTGCGTTGTCGTCTTAAGTTTTCCTCCTCCCCCCTCTGTTCTTCCAGGTTCTTTCTTTGGGTGGGCGTGATTTTGTTCTTGTGAGTCTGGCTTTCGCTTATCATGGCAGCTTTGTTCTTCGTATGATTAGCCTCCTCTTGTGCAGTATCTCATTTTTATGTAAAATTTATTAAAATTGAGCATAAATTATTCTTACATTATTAATAACAATATAAAAACAAAAAAGGGCAATTCAATTAACAATCTCTTATAGCTTTTATATTAATAAGAAATATCTCCCTCATCATTATAATTTTAAACTCATAAGCTATTAATATTTATAGTCCCATAGTTAACATTATATTAATTAATAATATAACCATAACATAATATTGTATTTTAAGACTTTTATAATTGAATTTAATATATTTGTTATTTTTTTTGATATTATGAAATTATATATATTATTATTTTTATACATATAACATTAATAATTAATTTATATATTATATCAAATTAATTGTAATTAACCTAATTTAACCTTTTTTCTATAAAATTTTACTATAACCCTCGTATTTTTAATTTACGACATATTATATTAATATTAAATTAATTAATTAATTATTTTTTATAGTATTTATGTATATATATTATTATTTTGTAGACTATTAATCTTAATAGTTAACTATATATAATGCATATTATTTTAATAAATTAATAAATTATTTGTAATTGCCGAATTTAACCCCCTGTACTTCTCTCATTAATTATAAATTAATTATGAATAAGATTAATTACAATTAAGATAACAATCATAACAAATAGGGCTTTTAGAAAATTAGGTATAATAATTAAAGTATTAGAATAATCATATATATTTAGGTTAGATTTAAATAATTAATTAAATAAATATTGACATATATATAAGTATATATTTTTACGTATAATGGGGTAATATTTGAAATTAAATAGATGAATTATTTCTAGCAGATTAACCTTTGGTTTGGTTTATTATTCACCTGGTTAACCCAGCTCTGAATATAATAGTATTTTAATATTAAATTAATTAGAGGTAGTTTGACTGGGGTTCTTGAATGATAAAGTAGCTGTTAGAGGGTCTTAGCCGTTGGAGTCTCTGCTTATACTATTTAACACGGTGGGCTGGATCTGTATTTTCAACTTGTCCTGATGATGAACCACATTGGTTGGTTCGAAACACGTTGGCAAAAATCTTTCTTATGTGATTTACGCTGAAGCTCTCCTTATAAATACATTGATTTGATAATAAGTTTTTTTTAATTTAATATACATTGATTTTATAAACAAATACAATGTTTAATGCACATTGATTTTAATAGAAAACATTCCTTTAACCTATAATGGTTCCAAATCATTTTAATAGAATCCCTTTTTAGTCTTTAACACCCTCATCAATACAATAATGTGTAGTTTAACATACATTACATTTACATAATAATTTGTAATCAATACAATATTGTGTAGTTCAATGTATATTACCTTTATATGATAATTTGAAATCTAATATAATATAAAATGATTTAGTGCAAAACATTGTTTTAATATATAATGATTTTATATGTTACTTTGTATTTTAAGTGACTTAATATATAGTGATATATCTATTATAAATGTTATAAATAATAATTTAATTAACATGTTTAGTAATAAAAATTAATGTTAGATCTTAGAACTTTGTGATCCATATTGATAATAAGGTTGTCTTTGGGATTAATCACATTGTAGAGATTTGGTCTACTTTTCGAACCAACTAATGTGGTTCATCCTCAGGACAAATCACATTTGTTGGATGTTTCACACCATTTTTCGTGAGGATCAACAACATTAGTTGGTTCGAAAAGTCGATCAAATCTCTACAATGTGATTAATCTGAAAAGAAACATTATTATCACTTAGATTGGCTCTTCAACTTGTCCTGACGATGAACTACATTGGCTGGTTCGAAACACATCGAAAAATGATTTTTTATGTGATTTTGCCGAAATTATTCTCACAAGCATCATTATTATCAATAAAAATTAAATAACATATTAATTTTTTGATAATTACTTTAATAATACAATGCATTAATATATTAATATTTCATATTTCATATTTTGTAGGTTTGAAGTTGAGATTTCGTACAATTGAGATATTCTATTTTCTATCTTTCAAATCAATCTAGGATAAAAAAATCTTAAGGGAAATATTGTAAAGAAAATCATATAAACATATGAAATGGAGTAGAAATAAATATGGAGGAGATACATTTTTTTCACCCCACTATTTATACTTATTATAACACTAGGGTTTTGGACATGGATTTTAATACAAAACATAGGTTTGATTTTATTATTTCAAAATTTGTAATCTAATATATTGAAATTTCAAAATTTAATTTAAGGTGTTATTTTTTTTTTTTAAAGTGGTTTAATAGTTTTTTAGTTATAAAAAAGTAATGTGGAATTTGATATACATTGATTTGATAATAATAATTTTTAATTTAATATACATTGATTTTAATACAAAACATTTCTTCAACTTGTAATGGTTCCAAAACATTTTAATAGAATCCCTTTTTACTCTTTAACACCCCCATCAATACAATAATGTGTAGTTTAATATGAATCCATTAGGTTTATAATATTAATCATGGTAAACGACGTTCAATCATAGCTAAACATATTCAACCATGGTCAAACCATATGGATATGGAAATCAAACATGGTCAACCTGATGAAAAGTGGTCTGGGTATAATCCCAAAACCCCTTTTCCTTATAAAAATCTCAGCACACAAAGCCTCTATCGGAAGCGCATAAGGAATGAAAAGAAACAAAATAGACTTTCTTTATAATTGTCACCCTTTTATCAACACTTTTATCACCCACCAGAAGCCATCACCGAATGCTTTAATCACTATGGCGTTGAGCCTCAAAACTGCGGGCTCACATATTTTAATACATGCGAAACATTATAACCACAAATATCGTTATGTTAACACATCAGCCCAATACATCAAATGAGAGACGTTACAATGATTTTATTTTACTAACGGCCTCTACCACCAGTTCAACATTCGCATCATAAAACGCAATATACTCAACACCTTTTGACCGCCTGGAATTATGGTCCACTATGAGCCTCACATCACATACCTTTCCAGCTCTTGAGAAAAACTCATATACATCTCTTTCATCCACCTTCAAGCATATCTGATAAGAAAACACTGTCCTCTGATTCCGCTCTGGATCATCGTCCGGTTCTGCACCTTCCTCCTTTCTTTCCTTAAAATGCCTGATAACAAGGATGCTCACAACATTGTAAAATGGATGTTAAAAAGCGGCTCTGCTCCCATGCGTTTACTATCAGCCCGTACAAAAATCACAATTAAATGATATTAACTTATTTATAAAATAGATAAGCATATAAAATTAACACAGAACAGGAACACACTTTATTATATATTTACGGAACAGTTACAAAATTAAGGCATTTCATCCTTAAAAACGAGCTCACGCTTGGCTACATCTAGCTCACTCACAAATTTCCTCACAAATAAGATATCTATTACACTCATATTACATTACATTTATATAAGAAGTCTTAGGAACGACAAATCCTATCCTCTCCTGATTTTTCTCCACAAAAACTCCCCAAAAAGCATGCATGGTTGTATCCATCTTATCCGCTTTAAATCTGCTTTAACTTATCCGCTTTAAATCCACTTTAAATGTATTTTTCTGCTTTAAAACAGACTTTCCTCTGTTCTGATCCTCTGTTCCATGTTTGCTTTCTTTGGTGCTGAGTGCTCCCTCATCAGACTCCCTAAGCACAAAAATTTATGACCTCCTGGTCATATGCTTCTGGTCTTCACAATATCTTCAACTTGTGAGCTGCAATCAACCTCTGCAACAACAAGTCCTCCTTGCTGCCTCTTAGCTCACCAAGCTCTCCTCTAGACTTGGTCTTTTGGTAACTGCTCTACGCTATTGAAATCTTCTCACCTTCCTCTGCTTTCTTCTTCCTTCTGGCAGGAATCTTTTCCCTGCTCTGATACCACTTGATGAAAAGTGGTCTGGGTATAATCCCAAAACCCATTTTCCTTATAAAAATCTCAGCACACAAAGCCTCTATCGAAAGTGCATAAGGCATGAAAAAAGACACAATAGACTTTCTTTAGAATCGTCACCCTTTTATCAACGCTTTTATCACCCACCGGAAGCCATCACCGAATGCTTTAATCACTATGGCGTTGAGCCTCAAAACTACGGGCTCACATATTTTAATACATGCGAAACATTATAACCACAAATATCATTATGTTAACACATCATCCTAGTACATCAAATGAGAGACGTTACAATGATTTTATTTTACTCATGGCCTTTACCACCAGTTCAACATTCGCATCATAAAACTCAATATACCCAACACCTTTTGACCGCCTGGAATTATGGTCCACTATGAGCCTCACATCACATACCTTTCCAGCTCTTGAGAAAAACTCATATACGTCTCTTTCATCCACCTTCAAGCATATCTGATAAGCAAAAACTATCCTCTGATTCCGCTCTGGATCAGCGTCCGGTTCTGCACCTTCCTCCTTTCTTTCCTTAAAACGCCTGATAACAAGGATGCTCACAACATTGTAAAATGGATGTTAAAAAGCGGCTCTGCTCCCATGCGTTTACTGTAAGCCCATACAACAATCAAAATTAAACGATATTAACTTATTTATAAAAAACATAAGTGTATAAAATTAACACAGAACATGAACACACTTTATTATATATTTACGGAACAGTTACAAAATTAAGGCATTTCAGCCTTAAAAACGAGCTCACGCTCAGCTACATCTAGCTCACTCACAAATTTTGTCACAAATAAGATATCTATTACACTCCTATTGCATTACATTTATATAAGAAGTCTTAGGAAGGACAGATCTTATCCTCTCCTAATTTTTCTCCACAAAAACTCCCCAAAAAGCGTGCATGGTTGTATCCATCTTATCCGCTTTAAATCTTCTTTAACTTATCTGCTTTAAATCCACTTTAAATGTATTTTTCTTCTTTAAAACAAACTTTCCTCTGTCCTGATCCTCTGGTCCACGTTTGCTTGCTTTGGTGTTGAGTGCTCCCGCATCACAACCATGGTCCAACATTTTTTTCTCATGAAGATGCTCTCCATATGAAAATAAATCATGGTCAACTATGATTAACAATGGTTCAACATTGCATTGTGACATGAATTGTCTCTACATGGAAATCTACCATGGTCAACCATGTTTATTTTAGGGTTTATAAAATTCATGTTAGGGTTTATATACATTGGGTTTATAATTTTTATACCTTACGTTTACATCGTGAGGACAAATCACATTAGTTGGATGTTTCACACCATTTGTCATGAGGACCAACCACATTAGTTGCTTCAAAAAGTCGACCAAATCTCTAAAATATGATTAATCTCAAAAACAACCATATTATCAATAAAAATTAAATAACATATTAGCTTTTTGATAATTAATTTAATAATACAATGCATTAATATATTAATATTTCATATTTCATATATTGTAGGTTTGAAGTTGAGATTTGGTACAATTGACATGTTCTATTTTCTATCTTTCAAGTCAATCTAGGATAAAAAATCATAAGGGAAGTATTGTAAAGAAAATCATACAAATATATGAAATGGAATAGAAATAAATATGTAGGAGATATAATTTATTTTTTCGCCCCAATATTTATACTTATTATAACACTAGGGTCTTGGACATTTATTTTAATACAAAACATAGCTTTAATTTTATTATTTGAAAATTTTAATCTAATATATTGAAATTTCAAAATTTAATTTAAGGTGCTAATTTTTTTTATTAAAGTGGTTTCATAGATTTTTAGTTGTAAAAATAAATGTGGAATTTGATATACATTGATTTGATAATAATAATTTTTAGTTTAATATACATTGATTTTATAAACAAATACAATGTTTTAATGGACATTGATTTTAATAGGAAACATTGCTTTCACCTATAATGGTTCCAAATCATTTTAATAGAATCCATTTTTAGTCTTTAACACCCTCATCAATACATTAATGTGTAGTTTAATATCAATCCATTAGGCTTGTAATATTAATCATGGTAAACGACGGTCAATCATAGCCAATCATATTCAACCATGGTCAAACCATATGGATATGGAAATCAACCATGGTCAACCATGGTACAATGCTTTTTTCTCACAAAGATTGTCTCGATATGAAAATAAATCATGGTAAATAATGGTTAACCATGGTTCAATGTTGCATTGTGACAAGGATTGTCTCTATATGGAAATCAACCATGGTCAACCATGTTTATCTTAGGGTTTATAATATTCATGTTAGGGTTTATAATTTTTATACCTTAGGTTTATTATTCCCTTGGGTTTATAATATCAATCCCTTAGGTTTATTGATGTATGTGCTCATATTCCTAGGGTTGAATATTATTCAAGATTGGTCAAACATGTTCAACCATGGTGAACAATGGTGAACCATGGTCTAATGTTGCATTTTGACATGGATTGTCTGAATATGAAAATGAACCATGCTCAACCATGTTTATTTTAGTATTTTTAATATTTATATTAGGGTTTTTATACCTTGGTTTTATAATATTTGTCCCTCAGGTTTAATATTATTCCCTTCAGTTCATAATCCCTTGGGGTTTTATTATTAATCCCTTGTGTTTATCGTTCCTTCTTGCTTATAATATCAATCGCTTGGGTTCATTATTCCCCGGTCAACCATGATTTATTATGATGTCAACCATTGTCAACCATGGTCCAACATGGAACTGTGATAAGGATTGTAACTATATTTAAATCAACCATGGTCAAGCATGTTTATTTTAAGGTTTATAATATTTATCTTAGGGTTTTATACCTTGTGTTTATAATATTAGACCGTTGAGATTAATATTATTCCCTTAGGTTTATTGTTCCTTCTCACTTATAATATCAATTGCTTGGTTTTATTATTCCCTGGTCAACCATTGTTGATTATGATGTCAACCATTGTCAACCTTTGCTAATTTCTTTATTAAAGTGGTTTCATAGATTTTTAGTTATGAAAAAATAATGTGGAAATTGATATACATTGATTTGATAATAATTTTTTTTAATTTAATACACATTGATTTGATAAACAAATACAATGTTTTAATGGACATTGATTTTAATACAAAACATTGCTTTAACCTATAATGGTTCCAAATCATTTTAATTGAATCCATTTTTAGTCTTTAACGCCCTCATCAATACAATAATGTGTAGTTTAACATACATTACTTTTACATAATAATTTGTAATCAATACAATATTCTGTAGTTCAATGTACATTACCGTTATATGATAATTTGTAATTTAATATAATATAAACTGATTTAATGCAAAACATTGTTTTAATATATAATGATTTTATATGTTACTTTGTAATTTATGTGATTTAATATATAGTGATTCATCTATTACAAATGTTATAAATAATAATTTAATTAATGTGTTTAGTAATAAAAATTAATGTTAGATGTTAGACTTTTGTGATCCATATCGATAATAAGGTTTTCTTTTGGATTAATCACATTTTAGAGATTTGGTCTATGTTTCGAACCAACTAATGTGGTTCATCCTCAGGACAAATCACAATTGTTGGATGTTTCACACCATTTGTCATGAGGATCAGCAACATTAGTTGGTTCGAAAAGTCGACTGAATCTCTACAATGTGATTAATGTGAAGAGAAACCTTATTGTCAATAAAAATTAAATAAAATATTAATTTTTTGATAATTATTTTAATAATACAATACATTAATATATTAATATTTAATATTTCATATAGTGTAGGTTTGAAATTGAGATTTGGTATTCTATTTTCTATCTTTCAAACCAATCTAGGATAAAAAAATCTTAAGGGAGATATTGTAAAGACAATCATATAAATATATGAAATGGAATAGAAATAAATATAGAGGAGATGCAATTTTTTTTATTTTTTTTGCCCCATTATTCATACTTATTATAACACTAGGGTTTTGGACATTGATTTAATACAAAACACAGGTTTAATATTATTATTTCAAAATTTGTAATCTAATCTATTGCAATTTCAAAATTTAATTTACGGTGCTATTTTTTTATTAAAGTGGTTTCATAGTTTTTTAGCTATAAAAAAATAATGTGGAATTTGATATACATTTGTTGGACACCTAATCCTCTATGGGTTGGTGTAGAATGTGAAGAACCATGAGAGTCTAAGAGACCTTTGGATGTAGAACCCAACGGTCACATGAATGTACTATAAATGTATATCATTGTCAAATAATAGATGTACTTTCAAGCTTATCTTTAATATTTTGTTGTTTCCATTTGTGTGTTTAACATGGTATCAAAGTAGGCAATCTCCTACCTTGCTCAACTGTGAGCCACTTGTTTTTGTGGCCCCTCTATGCATGCTTGTCCTGCAGCTTTGCCCACTTTCTTGATATAGAAGAATTGACATCTTTCCCTCATACCCAGGTGCAGAGGTCTCAAATAAATTTTCTGTACTATAACTCCTATCATATTTGTCTCTCTGTTGTGCATATTTTGCAGACTGAAACCTCTCTCAGCCAAATATTATTACCATGATGGTTTTCTCTGCTCGACTGCTACCTTGTGAGAATGCTCACAATTACTGTTTCATTGGTACAAACCCCAAATCTCAGAAGCATTACTGTGGGCTTTACATCCGTATCAGTTTTTCCCTTCGCCCATTGAAATTGCTATCATACCTTGCCTTCTCATCATAATTGCTTCCACGACTAGTTATATTTTGGATTCTGCCTTGAAGAGAGATTTGTGGTATGTGTTGTTTTTTTATGGTGAATGTTGAATGATTTGCATTTAGGAAATCTTCTACATAGAGAAATGCTCAACTTCAAAGCAACTCTCCAATATGGATCATTAGATTCTATCTAGTAGCACTGTGTTATTCTCTTAAGGGGTGTTGGATGGTCAAGAAACATCTCAGCTAATGTTTTTGTGGCCCTAACTAGTCTTGACATACCTACAATCATGAATGTGTTGTAATTGATCTCTCTCACTGCTTCCTAAACCTGTCGCTCATTTTGCATTTCTGCCAAGGCACTCACAACTAGATAATTCAAGTGCTATCTCTAGGATTGGTATTGTGACCAATGGTGAAAGGCTAGCAAGATAAATTGTGTGTTTGAACTTCTCTTCAAAATCAATATACTCTTTTCGTTGTGTAGTGGTCGAAGAATGTTCTCTGTTAGTATGTCAGATCTTATCTTGACGACTTCCAAAATGACTTTTGGTGGCAACTAGAAAATCACTCGTGGGAGATACATTGTCTATCGAGCCAACATATGTTTGTTGATGATAAGGATAATCCTGATTTGATGTAACCGGAGTAGTGTTTGACACCAGACATCATTAGTTGCTTCCATAGAAGTTGCTCGTGTAGGACTGAGCTCTCTTGTTTAATTTCAAAGTTGAAGGCATTTTTCACTTCATTCGACAGACACTCTTGGGCTATTGGTATCTCTACAAGATGGTTTTGTTAATCTGTCAAAAACATGGACTCACCAATTATTAGAAGTATCAAGTGGAAATATACAGTGTGTATTAGGAACATATCCAACAATAGCTGAGCGTTAGGTGAGTTGAACTTTGGACCAACTATATTTGGAGCTTCAGGACACTGCACTCATCATTTTTCATCAAAATCTCATGGCCGAATTGGAGCCATTTCCCTTGAGTTTTAGGTTGGAAACTTGGAAATAATGGGGTAATCTCGAGGTCGTGCTGCATAGGATCTGATGACGAAAATAGATGCCATAAACATATGACAGAATCAAAATCTTATACATTACCCAACAACATTCCTTCCTCTGCATTGGAATTCTTATCGATCCATTCATTGAGCTCTTTGTGAGCCTCTAATGTAGAATCATAGAAATCATTGGTATTATAGAATTCTTCCACAGTTGAGTTGTCGAACAAAGCTAGGAAATTGGTGTGGTTGGAATAACTCAGCTAGACAAAAGAAAAGAACTCTTTGGGATGCCACACCAAGAAGTTTTAAGACATACAGTAAAAAAAATAAAAAATTGCATTTGACATTCCGTATTTTGAGTCGGTTGATTGAAATCCCAATATATACTCGATCTGCTATGACATCCAATTTTCATCATCACATAACTTACCTCTTCAATCTCCCATTCCTTCAATCTCTTTATGTGTCTTCCTCATTATAGGAACACAAATTCTTTTACTTTCAGTCATAATATTCAGTTTTTCGATAATTTGAAGCTTTTGTGATTATTGTTTAGTGATTTAGGCCCGCACCCAACTCAATCGTATGTGATTTCAGGTCATTGGTTGCTTAATGCCAATAAATGCAAGTGGACCTTGATTGAGGTTTGTGCATTGCAGTTTAGTTTGTGCGGTTTCTGAAGATTTGAGGCAGTTTAGACATTGGAGGCCATTAAGGTTGCTCTATTTTCGAATACTGAGAAAAATATCATCACAGAGTGATAGAGGATTTGATCTAGGTTGTTCATTAAATGATGCTATTAGGCTACTTGGATCAGGGTGTGCCATGGCTTATTCTTATTATTTTACATTTCACATGATTGGAGATAAGATACTGAGGGATAAGATGACACCAACGCAGATATAATTGAAACAAAATAATTTTGAACATCATCAAAGCAGTCTTTTGTGGAGGAAAGTCATTCTTGTTTACTCGTTACACATTAGCTATTTGGTGCAAATTTACAGAGGATTTTACTGTGTCTTTGTAGTGTGAGTGGGTGTTACATTTCCTCATTGGGTCATAGTTGTGATTAGTTTTTTTTAAAAAGGTGTAATTTTGACAATGGAGAATATGGCTCGAATTACTGAAATATTAGAGTTCTTGAAAACTATAATACGTTCCTCTGATCATGATACAATGAAAATTTTTAAGAACACTCACCGTGATATTAAAACATGTCTAGAATATACAGAGGAGAAGATAGAATTTTTGGAGCTTGAATCTCAACTTCAACAAAAGGAATTAGAATAGAGGAGTCATCATTCTGAACCTGATTATGTGAAAAACACTGAAAGAGACTCCCATAAGCACCAAGTTGATTTAGATTGAGTGCCCAATGAAGCAGCATAATTACATGGAGATGTAGAAATTCAATCTGCACTTCCCAAGCACATCTTCAGACCTTGGGAAGAACTTGTCCACAACAAGCACACAATGGTCTTGGATATGACAAGGACATGTCCTTTCATATTCCAAATTACTCAAAGCTCATCCAATTTCAAAGTGCTAGATTCTTTCATGACAGTTCACCTCCACGTGTTCCGGATTCTACCCCTTTTCCACAACAACATATTGTGAAATGCCAACACTATGACCGAGTTGTCCATCTAAAATATCACTTTTTTTATCTTCATCCATGTAAGCACTGTCATAAAACTAGTCATCCCTCAAATAGATGCTTCAGAAACACACCTCTTGCAAGAACAAAGATTCATCTTGGATGGATCGCTTCTTGGCAATGGGCATCAACAACCAAGAAGATATTCCAGGCATATGTCAGAACTTGTTCTAGATTATTGAATAGTCTTGGAGTTGATTTTTCTCCATCATCTCACCTTGTATCTGATGGGGGCAAATGATGGTCATCTACAAGATTGAAAGCCACAACCTACCACACCAGATGCAGAGTTGTAGCTAAAGACAAATATGCCCCTTAGCATGGCTTCAGTCGGTGATACCTCTTCAAAGACTTGGGGACACTTCCTCTAGCAGAAGAATTCACCTTATTTCTAGTTTTAGAAGAGTTTCAGGAATTGCATTAAGCATTCCAGATTTGTTGATCATCCTTAAACCATCACAAGTTGAGAATCCCTTTTCATGTTGAGGTTGTCCCTTTTATGTGGGGTGAGACCTCCCTTTCATGGTTGAAGGTTTCCCTCTTCAAAACATTATGAGAACTCCCTCTAGTAGAATACCTCAACTTCATGCCAAAATTGGAAGGGTTCCAGGAACTGCAATAAGCATTCGAGTGTTGGTGGTCATCCTTAAACCATTGCCCTTTATACCAACATTTCAAAGAGCACATTCAACCTAGTGCTGCCATGTTTTTTGCACATTTTGTATTACAACTCTCTTCTTGGACTCATACATACCCCTTCAGATTAAGGGGGCGAATGTTGGACACCTAATCCTCTATGGGTTGGTGTAGAATGTGAACGACCATGAGAGTCCAAGAGTCCTTGGAATGTGGAACCCAACGGTCACACGAATGTACTATAAATGTATATCATTGTCAAATAATAGATGTACTCTCTTGCTTATCTTTATTTTCTTATTTCCATATGTGTGTTTAACACCATTGATTTGATAATAATAATTTTTAATTTAATATACATTGATTTTATAAAAAATACAATGTTTTAATGGACATTGATTTTAACACAAAACATTTCTTTAGCATATAATGGTTCAAAATCATTTTAATATAATCCCTTTTACTCTTTAACACCCCCATCAATACAATAATGTGTAGTTCAATATCAATCCATTAGGTTTATAATATTAATCATGGTAAAAGATGGTCAATCATAAACTGATATGTATTCTTTATTTTAAAAATAATAAATAATTTAAGCTTAGAATAAAAAATTATGGTGTGTGTATGTTATTATATATATATATATATATATATATATTATATATATATATATATATATATAATAAGACTCCTGATCTACAAGCTGAAGTATATAATAATTAATTTTTTAATAGGATGTGTTTTGATTTTTTCTTAGTATTAGCATAACCATATTTACTAATGTGGTATATAACTACATCTACTAATGTGGTTGACATACATAGATATATTTATTTCAACCACATATAAAATCAAAATTTTAATTAATTTTTTTAATAGGATGTGTTTTGATTTGTTCTTAATACTAGTACAACCACATTTAAAAAATGTGGTTGATATACCGAGCTAGCCTTATTTCAACCACATATACAACTAGATTAGAAAATGTGGTTGATATTCATTGATAGTCTTATATCAATGTTATTAATAATTGTTAGGTATATAATGGAAATGTGTCTATTAAAAATTAACTATTTGTAATAGTTATATATATAATATATATATATATATATATATTATATATATATATATATATATATATATATTACTAGATATAAGATAGATATGCATATATATATATATATATAGATAGATAGATAGATAGATAGATATTGCACTAGGTAGATCAAGAGTGGTTATTCATATTACTTAGATTTAGATCTTCAAATGTAACTGGATTTTATCAATTCCACAATGGACCTTGCTATGAGTTTGAGAGAAATATTGAAGGAGAATCATTCTTCCTTGGATACTCATATCAAGTCCTTCCAGGTTTTAGCTTGCTTTAGAGATTGGAACTTGAGTTATTTCATGTTTTGTTTCTTTATACAAAATTAACTAGTAAAATGAGGTGTTATAGGTTTTATAATTTCATAATAAGTAAAACTAAGTAATTTTTTAGCTTTATTATTTTGTATACAAAATTAAAATATTGTTTTAGGGTTTTATTATAAAGTAGAGTTGGGTTATAGTTTCTTTGTTGCATCTTATCGTCAAAGCAATACATAATGATGATACAAATTCAATTAATTTCTTCAGTACTATTTCTCATATCTACACTAGCATTTTTCAATATTCTTTCTCGTATTTACAAGGTATGATTCTTTATTAAATATGTGTTTATTTTGTGGATTTGTAGTATTGCCGCAAGGTTACATTGTTGGTTATGCTAAAAATGCTACTTATGGGGAGGATTGGAATTTTGCAAGGAAAGTTGAATTAAATTTTATCATCATAATGTACATTTCGATATAATTATGATGAAAGGAGTTTCTGCCATAAGATCTTAAATATTGATGGAAGTTTGCCTTTCATTTACAATTTTTTTCAATAAAATAAAGTATTAATTTGTCTTATTATTAAATTTTTGTTTGTGGCTATAAACATGGCTTCCTTGTTGCAAATATGCATTGGATTCAGAAACTTCTACAACCATTCTTCTATAACAATAAAATTGTCATTTTATTTAGGATTTGAGTTAAGAATTGTGTAAGCAGTGTTGTGCGATGTCTAACTAGTGTTGTGTAATTCAGTTTATAATTGAGAATATATTTTATTTGATTGATAATCAATAGAATTATTTTGCTACATGAATGAAACAACCCAATATTTGTTCAATGTTAATGGAAGCTTGCAACCCACATTATTAAAGTATATGTTCCCTAGGTATTTTAATTGAAATCAGTGAGCACCATTAAATAAAAAAAAAAAAAAAAAAAAAAAAAAACTAATAGTCAATCATGTTGTAAGATGGTTAATATATCTTGATTAAATTTGCCTAACGAATTTGACGGGACAATGTTGGGACCATGTTAGGATTAGATAACCAAATTGTATAAGAGTAATCCTAAAAAGATCTTCCTTATATAATTCTTTAGTTAAGCATGATGTAATTAATTTTATGATAATTTAAAGTTTACTTTTATGTTGCAAATCAATTTATAATAAAATTAGGTTTTAAGTTTTACCTTTTACCCATTAGGTTTTACAATTAGTTCAATAATTTAATATTATGTTTTAATATTAGTTTA
>APFE031186383.1:0-58848 GCA_000404065.3 Pinus taeda
CAAAGATATCAGAAATTGCAATAGTAAATGGTTTAATCAAACAGTCAGAAATATGGCAATGAATCAAAATCAATTAAAGCTACAGCTACTCCCGAGCCACAAGATTAAAGATTTCTATGAAACAAAGATATCATAAATTGCAATATTAAATGGTTTAATCAAACAGTCAGAAATATGGCAATGAATCAAAAAATATGTCCAAGCAAATATCAGTGGGAAAAAACCACTCAAGGTTATACATTAAATCCTTCAAGAAAATAAGTAAAATTTCATGCTGGAACACATTTTCCCTTTTAATTTTCATTCATCCAGCCCAATTTTGAACCAGAATTGAAAAATAATTAATACATAACATGAAAAAAATTAAAACTTTGCATGGGAGAAAACGCAATTAAATTTGCATGGGGAGAAAACACAACTACTTTTCGTCTGACATCAATATCTATTGTAAGCTGTGTATAATCATGTCTCACATAACTAAATATTAGGAATCTACAAATTTTACAACTAAAAATGAAAGGGATCACGTTTACATTTTCTAAAAATATTTTATAAGGGAACAAATTACACAATCTCCCATATCGATCTAGTTGGGACCCTGATATATGTAAGATCTTGAGCCTGCCAAACTTCAGGGCCTGCTCATATCTAGAGGGTTTAAAACTGTCTTTTCTTATGCCCAAACTGGGGTGAGAACATGTTTTGTGCTTAATATACAACAAACAATATATGATTTAGCTTAAGCCATATATAGATGAAGGCAAGTGATCAAAGTTCCAGCCCTTCCCATTTTATAGTGGGTTACTGTATCATGTTGAT
This sequence comes from Pinus taeda, assembly GCA_000404065.3. Taxonomy (NCBI): domain Eukaryota; kingdom Viridiplantae; phylum Streptophyta; class Pinopsida; order Pinales; family Pinaceae; genus Pinus; species Pinus taeda. The sequence continues at coordinate 820 of APFE031186383.1, forward strand.
GCAAAATTGGAACCCCGACATTACCCCTATTAATACAGAGTTGGGGATCCATGTTAAAATGAATTGTTGTATTGTGTTAATGCTGAGTTGGGGGCCATGCTAAAATAGGTTACTGTATTATATTAAGTTGGGTGTTAGGGTTCAAAACTCATTACACATCAGGTAAATACTAAAACTCGTCCAAAAGCCCAAACAAGAAGATTCAATCCGTAACATATGCAATAGCAAATTCATCCAACAATCTACAGAGGATAATGACTGTGAAAACATATACCCACCATAGCACGCAAACTATCTATAACCTGATACCATCAATCACAAAAACCATGAAGAGATGGCATATCTGCACTGAAAATTAAAACAGCAGAGAAAAATTATTTTAGTTCTTTTCATGTTCCTAAATTCCCCTTACACAGGTGAAGGCCTAATCTCTGAAAGCCTAAGGTGAAAGCCTAATCTCTGAAAACAACCTTAATATTAGATAGCACAAGAACACCGAACATACCTCTGTCAAAAACTATGAAGATATATTGTTGAATCAATGTCTCTGTTTTAAGTTCTGGTCAATGAAAATTTGTGAGATTATCCTTTGCTAGCTTCGAACCAGATCCCCATTCCCTACTAGTGAATTTAATGTAGATTGATTCCTGACATCCATTCCACGGAAAATTTGCTCTATTCACAGTAAACAATGTCTCCTCCAATAGCAATATGTTCCTCCAACAACATTCGATGGCTGCAATTTCCAATGGGTTGTACAGAAAATTCTCAGTCGATTTCAACTATGCAACACAACGACTTGATATTGTTCAACAAGTAAAAAATACACATAGATTTACAAGAAATCATTCCTCACATATCTATAATCCACACTCTGATACCAAAAACGGATGCCAATACTCCATGGCAGGGCAAGGTCATGGATGAGGGAAACCCTAATTTTACATGCTCCATCCCCAAATCCACATTGCACCCACAAATACATTATATTCTCAACAATCGAGACACTTGCCTCACATCCAAAATTTGACTTGCCTGCTACGTTGACCCTGCAACCACTTTGGTTGTTCCTTGACTCTCTGTAACGATAATTCGGCCTTTTTTTTCCCGAATCAGTCAAATGCCGAACTCCAACGTTTATCACTGATAACATAGATGAGTTTGCAAGCTCTAATCGTTGAGTGAGCAATGCCATTTCTTACCGTCTATTGTCCGACATCTTCCGGGTTCTATATCCATGTTGCTAGCGAATCCCATGTGGAACGGACTCCAAGGCGCGAATGCCATAACATAAAATGCTTGTCCCTTTTCCATTCCGCCCGTGTCTCTTCCCCTTGCCATTGATCTAACGCTTGAAATTTGTTTAATCGTCTAACATCTAATCGTGTGGTGCACAAAATGACAGGTAGGCAATAAGGGAAGTTGATTTCATAGGGAAACGCCTTACGGCGTAACAAGCCCTGGAAGTGTTTTACAAAACCAGAATTCTATACAGGGTATGATCTCTATAACTAAATCCTGATCACAACATAAATTCTGAACTCAGTTAAGATCAGTGAAGAATCTATCAATATCTTAACTGGAAACAAATTTTGTTTTTGGTTGTGAGGATTGCCCGTGAACCAGTGAGACTCCTGTATCATTTTTCATACCATAAAAACCCTGTTTACATTGATTCTACTGTCAGAGGACAACATCTCATGCGTGACAGATCATTATCAAGACTCGTACTGGTACTACAGCTAGCAGGAAGGGTTGGTCTACAAAGGCATGAAGTGCAGTGGATAATCCCTATATATAAAATGACCCTATATATGAGCCTTCTCTGTTTACACTATAGACAAATTTACTTTGACATAGAGGCCTAAGGAATCAGGATCTACAAAACCGAATTGTGTTAACATTGCACAAAGGTTTAAAGACCTTTTTCCTTCGAAAATAAGATTAAGGAACAATCCCTAACTCTGTTAACATTGTACGCAGGTTTGAAAATCATTTTAATTAAGTTCAATTTAATTATTTTGTGTTTTGGATTTTTTTATTTGGGGTTATAATTTTCGGTAAGATTATGATTTTGTATTACTTAAAATATTTTTTTGAATAGATCAATAGATTAGTACTATGAAAATTCCTTCTACTCACACATCTGGATTATGCAGATTTAGACTATGTAGATTTTACAACTCAAACTTGTAATTCTAACTCTTTCTTATTAAATTTCAATGAATTAAACAAAAAAATATAACAAAAAAACACCAAAACATAAAAGATTTAACTGGATTAAACTAACCCTTACCAAATGGAATATTATAAAAGCACTATAGAACTATGCTTTCAATGTTTAAATCAATGAAAACTACAGCTACTCCCGACCCACAAGATTAAACATTTCTATGAAACAAAGATATCAGAAATTGCAATAGTAAATGGTTTAATCAAACATTCGGAAATATGGCAATGAATCAAAATCAATGAAAACTACAGCTACTCCCGAGCCACAAGATTAAAGATTTCTATGAAACAAAGATATCAGAAATTAGAAATTCTCCCTATTTCACAGATAGTATTCAATATTATCTGTGAGATTGAATACCATTTCTGATCACATAGAGACATCTTGTAAAACATACCATGAAGGCTGAACACTATTTCTGATCACACAGAGACATCTTGTAAAACATACAACAAAGGCAAAAACCAGTTTGATATAAATTCCACAACCTCTTTCATAAAATTCAAAGCTACATAATTCCAGAAACTGCTAAACTCCTAAACATACTCTCTCTATAGGACATAACTCAAAAATGTATATAAAGATTATTGGGTCACTGAAAAAAAGCAGGGGCGCCGAGGTCACCTCTGCGTTGAAAGATGGCCGCATGTACTTAGTAACCCCTGAGGAGAAGGCCTTTTGTCATCCAGAGGCCGACATAGGTCGAAGCATCCACAACTCACAGAGTCTTGGGCTTGTAAGCATTATACTAGATTTTTCTGAGTAGAATGACTAATGAGTTCATTATTGCCTAAAAATTGTCTGAAAGTGAAAGTAACGTAGACACATGAGAGATGTATATTCCAATTCGCATATGGCCATATTAGATACTAATTACATATTGGAACAGATGTGTCAGAACAACTGAGTTGCCCTGCCTAATCTTGTGATGTAATCATCCTAGAACCTTTGACTGATCTTAAATGAAAATGACTAAGAGTGTGATCAGATCATTCCTTATAACAATTGAACAGATGAAAAGAATATTTGGGAAAAAATTTCTGCAGAGCAAGTTTAATGGTATCACCTTGCTAGACAACAGCTCCTTCCTTCTCCACAAGGACCGCGTAAACAATATCTTCATAGTCTCCTCCATCCTAACAAAGAAATGAAATAATACCAGCTTGCAAGGGAAAAAGGCTGGGGTTGAATGCTGCGAACTCAATATAAAATCCTGTACAAATGTCCCCTTTTGTTGTCATCAGAGCGATTCCAGAAGCACACTTACTATATGGAGCATGTGACAAGTTTGCAGCTTTAAGAGCTACTAACTTGAGTTGATGCAAATCTTCAGAGCCTGAAGGGTTGTGGATATCTTCCTCCTTTACATCTACATCACCGTTACATAAGTTCAACGCATCTTCTTCACATCTCCATCATTACACTTAAGATTCAATTCAGGAGAATTCATAGACCGGAATGCCAAGCCATTAAAGTGAGTTTGAAAAACTGGTGGTGTGCTTTCCTCCAAATCATGTGGACCAAATCAGTGGGGAAGGAAATACAATAGAGACCGGGTCTCGGCATGCTCATCAGCAATCAATATGTTAATCTCAGGCACACCCCAAACTTGAAGAAATTGCCTGCAATGCCCACATGGGGCCGCTGAGACTGCAATGAATCTAAGCTGGGCCTCCCCGTGTTACGTTACATTGGCTACCACAAACTTATCGGCATGAACAGAATGATTCAGAGGAAGACCTTCAAATTCCAAATTTACTCCCTTGAAGATGCGTCGGCTCGCTCTAAGGCCGACAACTCCGCCCGTGTCTCTTCCCCTTGCCATTGATCTAACGCTTGAAATTTGTTTAATCGTCTAACATCTAATAGTGTGATGCACAAAATGACAGGTAGGCAATGAGGGAAGTTGATTTCACAGGGAACGCCTTATGGCCTAAATATTATGTATAAAAATTCTTACAATCAATTAAGCCCCACAATTAGAATAGTTGTATCCTTTTTAACATTGTTTAACAAAGTGTATCCCTTATATACTTCCGTTATTTAAAGTCCAACCATCTGTTCATAATTCATGGAAGAATAACCACTGGTTCCTTATTACTACATAGGAGTAGTTGTCTTGCTCTGAGCACATAGGTCATTCAGAGGAATTTATGTTGTTAACAAATATATGAATCCTGAGGAAATATAACGACCGGAGAACATGCAGAAATGTCGACTATTACAAAGTAGGAAGGACTGTGAAATGAAATCATCTATGGCAGCGCACCGTTGGAATTCAGGTAAACATAGTCCAGTGGCTTCAGCCATGGTGGCAATCTTTTTTACTTTATTATCAGAATTTGCCCCCTGGTTGAGTAAATATACCCATTCTTTCATTACCATTCAGTTGCATTAAGTTGGTGCAGCGACGATCATGATGAGACTAGTAATTTAGTGTTACATCGAATTAAACACCCTTTAAGTCAGTATAGCATCCGAGAGATGATGATATGACTAAATGTAATTTGGATCAAAGAATCTGCTACCACGGCTGGTTTTCAACTCTATTCTTTGATGTCAAATGATAATTCTGAGAGGAGTTTAGCTGAAGGGAGAAATTAGGAATAGTTATAGCCGCTTCGGATGCTTCACCTTGTACTTCACTGCAGTTCATACTTCCCAGACCGATGTCATTGCTTGTTTCTGCTACTCTTGAAGATTCCAGCATTGAGATCTAAGCATAGCATGTAGATACAACACAATTATAACATTAAATATACCACAAAAACACAGTGCTTAGTTCCTTTCATATTCCCCAGTGATCATTAATTGACTAAGGTGATGATGTGTACCATCCTGTGTAATTTCATATTTTCCTCAAACAAGCAACGTTCCTGTTTCATAATGCCAGCCAGCCAGAACATGAGAATGAACGGCTTGAAAATATAGGATTATAAAGCTGATAAAAGGAGAGGCCCACACTACAACGTCATGGGAAAATTATGATGGTTTTACAAGCTCAATGAATGGATAAAGGAAGGATTAAATTGGACCTTTTGACTTAGCTCTTCAAGTTCATCATTCAGAATTTTATCCTGAAATAAAAATGCAGATCAGTGTATAAGTTTCATGTGGGATGAATGCTGTACAACTATTTGAAAGATATTTCTTACTGTTATCGGATTTCAAAAATGTAGAAGCTGTGGAGTAGATAAGAAAGCGTTTAACAACCTTTCCTTCTCGTACACGTTGTAAGCTCAGCTCTAGTACTTGCTCTAAATGATGGAGGTCTTTCACGCTCAATGTCGAAAGGTCTTCCCCCAATAAATGTCTGCTACAAAGTTAACATTGAGTAAATGAAAGTCTGTTAATGCCTTTGGGTAGCTATAACGATAAATTGATTATGGTGTAGCATGCACACATATTGCAAGCTACAGTTTATATTCTAACCGTGAAATTGTAGCTGAATCTACACCCGTAGTATTTAGGTAGAAAACAATGATCTAAAAATATAAAAAATTGATAAAGAAAATAATTAATGAATTTTATTGAGTTCTATTGATTCACATGGGGAAAAATTATGAAAAAATACACTTCAATGAATATATTCTACGTGACTAAACTAATAGTGAAAAAACTGACACCTAATCTTATTTAACATCATGTATAGAGAAAACTGACACTTAGTCATGGTTAACTTCAAGCAACTATCAGTTAACTATCTCATGCTCATAGTTAACTTCAAGCAACTATCAGTTAACTATCTCATGCAAATGCAGATAGTCTAGTTAACTGAAATACAATTAAGTGTATATTATCCAGTTTGATAAATTTAACTTCTAACATGGAATGAAATTTGAAAGTAGTATACTGATCCAAAGTGTTTCTTAACACAAAACCCGAAACTACAGTGGATTTAATCAGTGTTGCAATATTTGACTGCAGTCAAAATTTGTTACAACCAGCAGCAAACTGAGCAAGAAAGATCGATTTGTAAACGCTGCTACAGATTGCAAAAACACTGAGCATAAATCAAAAGTAATGATATTGAACAACGTAACAGTAACAGCATAAAGAATTCCTAACTGTAATGTACATTTTCGGGTTAAAATACTTCAAAAATAAAGAGAGGACACTTATGAAAATTAAAGAGGAATGCAAGAGTTATTGGGAACTCTTTGGGACATATCAATGGCAGCAAGCCTTGCATCTCTTTGGGACCATGGTATGACAGCAGCTATTCCGCTTCCTTTGATTTTGCACCTTGTCAATAATTTTCTTTCAAACCTCGGATAAAAGTGTCGCGCAGAGGAGTTTAAACGTCATGGTAAATTCAGCCACAAAACAGTTAGTTTGATTGAACCGGGCTTCTCGAAATATATACTTTTCCAAAAATAGCCATATAATGGGAAAACCTATTAGTCTCGCTGCATTGTTACCAATGCTGGTTGATTCAGCACTATTTCAAGAATAACGTTGTAATAACTTATTGGTGTTCTGTAAGGGGCCACATTTTCACTCTGCCTTATTTTCCTGAGTCTGGGTTAGTACCTCTAAAAAATTAACGGCTAATCAAACAAAAAAATTAACTCTTAATCAAACAAAATCAGTTTTAGAACATATTCTAAACCGACCAAAATAACCAAATTGACAGATTTAATATATGGATAACCATATTACCATGGCATAATAACAATACGCACGCTGCCCTCGTAATCGGTCAAATAACTATGAGTGAGACACACAGAAACAAAGTAGGATTATATTCTGTAACCAAAATTACACTGAACTAATGGTCGGGTGTTAATGAGATTTAAAAGACGGGATCAGCCAAGAAAAGGAAAGATAAAACCTATATTGCACAGGTTGGCATTTACCCATCGGGATAAGTTTGTGAAGCATCCCACGCCTCATTAGAAGATCTGCCTGAGAGGAAATCTGTGACTCTCCCCATTCACACTTTACATGACCATTAGACCCTGGGCTTGTGATTCCACTGTTCTCTTAGAAAGGTTATCAACACTTTTATTACTGTCTAGAAAGCTAGGCTGAAAGCACATAATTTGAAAAGAAATTGTCTTTGTACAACAACAAATTGTGATCTCAGAAAATTCCCTTCATCCTGTTGATCAGAAGCATTGAATCACCAAGGTTTTGAAGCTCCAGGGGACCTTCGTTAATTTCTAAACTGAGTGAAATGAAAAATGCTTATAAATTATACGGAGGTGTTACCTTAATGTCAAATGATAATTAAGAGCTGCTACCTTGAGTTGATGCAAATCTTCAGAGCCTGAAGGGTTGTGGATATCTTCCTCCTTTACATCTACATCATCGTTACATAAGTTCAACGCATCTTCCTTCACATCTCCATCATTACACTTAAGATTCAATTCAGGAGAATTCATAGACCGGAATGCCAAGCCATTAAAGCGAGTTTGAAAAACTGGTGGCGTGCTTTCCTCCAAATCATGTGGACCAAATCGGTGGGGAAGGAAATACAATAGAGACGGGGTTCCGGCATGCTCATCAGCAATCAATATTTTAATCTCAGGCACACCCCAAACTTCTCGCAGAAATTGCCTGCAATGCCCAGATGGGGCCGCTGAGACTGCAATGAATCTAAGCTGAGCCTCCCCGTGTTAGGCTGCATTGGCTATCAGAAACTGATCGGCATGAACAGAATGATTCAGAGGAGGACCTTCAAATTCCAAATTTACTCTAGGCTGCATTGGCTATCAGAAACTGATCGGCATGAACAGAATGATTCAGAGGAGGACCTTCAAATTCCAAATTTACTCCATGCGTCTGCCCACTCAAGGCCGACACCTTCGCCAGTAGGCCGACAGCTCCGCCCGTGTCTCTTCCCCTTGCCATTGATCTAACATCTAACATCTAATCGTGTGGTGCACAAAATGACTAACATCTAATCGTGTGCCATTGATCTAACGCTCAAAATTTGTTTAATCGTCTAACATCTAATAGTGTGGTGCACAAAATGACAAGTAAACAATGAAGGAAATTGATTCAGAACGAAAGGCTCACGGCATAAATATATATATATATATAAAAACGCTCACGGCGTAAATATATATATATATATATATATATAAGCACATAATTAATCTAAACGTACTTGTATTTGGACCAGTGAGCCACGTAGACAGGTCTGGGCAACCTGTCATCGACGGCACTTACCTAGGCTACCTGCCATCGACGGCATTTACCTAGGTGTTGTGAAGCGAGGAAGGCATCGCGTTTATGGTGGTTCCCCTTCGTACCCTGTATTTTGCCAGAAAGAATTGCGGTGACGCTTCTCACAAAATAAAATTACAACCAAGCTAATTTCAGAGTGTAAAAAGAAAAAGAATCGAAATATAAATTCTCCCTTCAGGTCTAAAAACTAAATATTCCAATTTATACTTTGGAAATCCATTTTCTTAGAACAAAACATTAGAGATGGTACATTAAAAACCAGACTTTTAAGTGAACTTACTACATACACATAATGTTATAATGAAAATAGATTAAAGGACATCTAAATCTGTTGATAAAAATCCACGACACCAAGCGTTTTCTTATGTAATAAATTATGTTATAAAAGTAGGAAAACCGAATACGTGGTCCAAGGTGTTGTGAACAGTTCAGGAGAAAGTCGAAAGTCTATGATTCAGGACACGGCACGGCAGAAGAAAACTTAGTAATTATTTAGAGGTTACAGACAAAAGGAAATGCCTTTGGAAGACAAAGACCGAAAGCGTTTTCCCTTGCTTATAAATCCTTGGTCTTGGGCTGCTCTGCTCGAAGAAAGATATTTAAATATTTTTTCTTTAATTTTATTAAATTTAATTTCATAAAAAATAACTATTACTGACATTAAAATATATTTACTTCATAAAAAATAATTATTACTAAACGTTAAAATATATTACTTTTTATGTTTTAGTTTAAGTTTGATGATACAATTTTTTTAAGACTGTAATTTTTAATGTTCTAAAGTGTATTTTTACATAAATATATAAATTCATCGCTCTAAAAAAACCATAAACATGGTTTAATTTTAAACAAAATTAGACATAAAAATATACTTTAAACCATCAAAACATATTAAAAAATTAAATAATTAAATTACAACGTGGAAAATCTAATACACCTTAAGGTACAAGGCTTCTCATAAAAATGTTAGCTAATAAGGTACAAGAGACTCCCCGTAAATTCTAATTGGCTTTCATCCAATGAAATGTGAGGACTATGGTCATTGTGCAACCATATAGAGTTGCTCCTTAAAGCCACTTTGACATGGACTCCAAACCCAACGTCTAGCTTGGCAATTTAGTGTCGTGGATAATTTCGATTCAAAATGCAAATTAATTTTGAAATAATGTACATAGACTAGGTAAGATAGAAGCTACAACCCACGTAACTTGGAAATCCAAGGGTCATTAAATAAATGAGTAGAATGCATCTATAGGCTCATCTTTCAACGGTGAAGGTACTGACAAGAATTTAAAATTTTGTATTTGTTTTAAGCTGATGGGCATTTTCCCTTTTTATATATAGATCATTGAAACCTCAGATGCTTTTCAATTTAGTGTTGTGGTGAGTAATACGAGATGCACAATTCAACCAAAGAGGGAAAATTCATCTCTCTAAAATTTTGAAATTAAGTTTTAATTATTTTGTTAATTGTAGTTTTTTTTAGTAACAGTGGAGAATTTAAGTAATTTAAGTTTTATTGATTACTGAATTGAGGTTTTATTGATTGGTGAATTGAGGTATTTTGTTAACTATATTTTGGTAGTGAGAATTTTGTATAATAGGGAGATTTTGTTCCAAACCTAATGACAATAATAATGTCTTATTAGTCCTTCATATAACAGGGAGTATAAAATTGATTTTTAAAATTATATTAGATTTTTTGTAGTTTATTGCACCTAGAGGCACTATCCAGCTAATATGGTAAGGATGTTGTAATGTAATATCATGCTTAACATTTTGACTTGGTCAAATTAAAAAAATATATATATAATAATAAACATAAATTTAATAATTAATTTGATTGTCCATGAAGCCTTGGATAGACGATGATGGGGTGTCTTGTTAAGACACTCCTAGATGTTAAGTCACTGGTTCAATTCACCACCTTATTTGGGTGTTATTCTCGGATGAGACCATGATGTAGCGTAAACTAGCCTAGGTCCCATCTTAACTCCACATCTACTAAGTGTCGAGAGATGCAAACCTGATTTGATTCCTCTAAGAGCTTCTTGAGATGCAAACCTCTTTTAGAGTGAAAAACGACTTATCAAACTTCTTGTAGGAAAGAAATTTGATCCCTCTAGGAGCTTTTTGAGATGCAAACCTCTTTTACAGTGAAAAATGACTTCATCCCTCTAAAAGCTTGGTAGATCTTGGATTAAAATAAATCTAAATTGGTTATATTATTTTACAAAAATAAATAATTATAAAAATAAAATATTAAAAAATATTAAAAATAAAATATAATTATTATTATTTAATTGAACATATAACACATTATTTAATTAATGGTTAAACATAACAACAGTATAATATTATATAATATATATACAACGTATTAATATATATATATATATATATATATATATATTATTTTTATATATAATTAATTTAATGAATATTTTATTTTATATAATATTAAAAAACATTTAAAATATATATTTTGTTTTATTAATAAATTTATAATTTTTAATTAATTAAAACATATAAATAATTAATTAATTACGATTAAACTTACATAATAAAATATATATATATATATATAAACACTTTTAATTAAAATAATAATAATAAATCCCCATGTATTTGTAAGTTAAATTCCATTAATACATTTCACAAATTAAAATTAAATAACTAACCCATTATCTTGAAAAACCATGGATTTTCATTACCCACACGCTTATAGTACCCTAACTATCGGTTAACAATCAAAAGAGACATGTTACCTGACATCAACGAAGTGGGCGCAAAGAGGAAGGGTTTATGTGCTTCCTGTGTGTCATTTCATCTCCAATTGAGGTATGCCACGTCAAAATCATAGCGGACCAAACTAGTGCTAAAGATATGGCAGGAGGCTCAGGCTGGGTCAGCTGAAATCCAAATCTAGATTCTGCGTATTGATATTTTTAGTCAGGCTGGGTCAGCCGAAATCCAAATCTAGATTCTGCGTATTGATATTTTTAGTCAGCCTGGGTCCTGCTGAAATCCTAATCTAGATTCTGCGTATTGATATTTTTAGTTAGCCTGGTCCTGTTGAAATCCAAATCTAGATTCTGCGTGTTGATATCTATTGGCATGGATTTTGCAATTTTTCTGAGGTGTATGAAAAAAACTCAAATTTTGCAATATTTTCCTAGGTGCAGAATTTTGTTGGGAAGAAGTTCATTTTTCTCGGAGATTTTTGGGTAAATTTAGTTGGAATTTTTTTAAAATCAAGTTAAAGTTGTTAAGTTGTCTAATTTGGGGTGCTCCAAGGGTTTTTGGTTATGTTAATTTTTTAAAAATTAAGTTAAAGTTGTCAAGTTGTGGAATTTGGGGTGCTCCAAGGATTTTTGGTTATGCTAATATATTTTAGTGTTAAAGTCATGATTGGCACACCAAAAATTTAAGATTTTGCAATCCAAAAATTATCTATTTTGAACATAATTGTCGCCTCGATAAACAACATTGATTGAAAATCCTCAACCAACCTTGCTATATCATTGCTCTGCATTGACATATATGATCGGTGAGGTGGTATTAGTTTGGATCATACCAAAAGTTTACGCATTTTTTGTTGTTTGCAATCTCGACTATGGGTTTTTAGTTTTCCTAGGCGTTGACGTTGCAAGACCACTACATCAGGGCTCCAAATCTTGATAAGGCGACATATTCAAGTTAGTTATTAAATGTTGACTTTAATACTTCCACATAATGCTATTAGGCCATTACAAAGGCTCATTTTTTCACTTGTGTGATCCTCGACATTAAATAAAACCATTGGAATTCCAACCCTAGTTGTTCGTGTTGTAAAGGCAGAGAGGAGGAAACCTAAATTTACACACACAAAGTAGTATGAGTTGTTGCTCTTGTATTAATCACACAAACTTGATTTGATTTGACTTAACTTAACTCAATTAATTGACTCTCTAATTTTAGACAACTATCCATACGTGAATAATTAGTTGTCTTTAACACTCCCCTTTAAACCACTAAACTAAGACATGACTCGTGACAATTCAAACATGCATGCCGGTCTAAGTCTCAGCTAGGCTTACAATGACTCAAAACTTTTACAATTTTTCATTTTCTTTTTCATTTCTTCTAGATTCTATATCCTCGAAATTGCTTCATTCTTTTTTGTGTGTTCTTGTTGTAGGCTCCATATTTCTTTATTTGTTGTTGTTGCAATGCTTCTTTGACTTGTCTTGAATTTGTGTTGGAAAAAAATTTGATCCTATCTTCTACAACTTCCTCTTCAAATATTCATTCAACTATGGATTGTGGTTACAACTCTTTATCTTCAAACTGCCTTCTTTGCTCTGCTTCTTGTGCTTCATATTCATAACTTTGTTTTTGCTATATTTCTTGATAGCAGGATCTTATCTCTTCTTGAATCCACTGTTGGAAAATGGTTTTAATACATTCTTCATTGTTTTCATAAACTTCCATGTCCTTCTCTTCACTTTCATTATTAGGTACTACTATTTTTTTCATGTAGTCTACACGGGAACATCATAATGCTTACATGTAAAATCATAATCATGCTCCTTTTTCTCGTTAACCACTTCCTTTAACTCTTTTATTCTAGCTACTGCTTTAAGACTCTCATCAATTTGTTCAATTGGCTTATGAATACCTTCTTTAATGAACTCCAAATCTACATCAAACTTATTAGTAACTTTGTTTTCAACTTCTGCTCCCATGCTATTTTGAACACCTACATATTAAAATACAATGTTAAAAACATCTTTGTTATGCTCTTCAGTGATATCTTCATGCTCTACCTCTTCCTTCTCTGCCTTCTTTTCTATTGCATCAAGACTATCTTCCACTATTATGTTGTTAGTGGATATTCTCATAAAAAACTCTTCAATCACTTTATCATGTTCTTGTTCATCAGTTGCTGCTAGATCACATACTGCTTCATGAACATTTTCAACTGCTTCATATCTTGTTGCTATAGTGGCAGCTTCAACCTTCAATTCTTCATCAAACATGACACTTACCATATTTCCACGATCAATCCTTGTTTCACAAATTTCATTATCATAATGTTCATCCACCCTATTGTGGGATATCTAAGCATGCATGTGCTCATTGACAATTTCAACTTCACAAAATCCATTAACTGTGGTTGGATTCACCAATTCACATCTCACTTTGCAGTCATCATCCACATGTTTTTTGTTACAGTGGGGATTCACCATCATCTGCACTATCCACATTACAGTGGAGTCCTTGAGCATTTATATGTTCTTGCTCTATTTCACACAAAGAGGCTTCAACTTCTCTCTCTACAATATTTGGTGCATTTTCTTCATCCATATGCATGCCTACATAATGCGTTTCAATTTTATGGTCTTGACGACCATCATCCACTTTTGAGTTGGCTTATGTTGTCATCTCAGAGTCTTGTTCTTCTACTCTCAAGTCTGTGGTTGAATCGACAAATTGTGACACATATTGTTGCTTCATGTCACCCCCCCTTGCACTAAATTCTTCTTCCAAGATCTTCTATGTCATCACTATAAATTTTTAACTAGTTAATGACAATCAAAACTCGATTCATAAAAAAATCAATATCTTATCTTTCTTTCATCTGCAAACTTTCAGAATCTCTTCTAGTATTCTACAACTTGAACAATATTGACTTTGGCCATACCTTTATAACTTGTTGCTAAAGTCTCCCATGTTGTCTTTGTTGAAGATATGATCATAATTTTCTGGAACAGTGCTCGGTCCACTCCTTGTTGGATAAGTTGCAACACTTGTGCATTCTTTTTTAGTCTTTCTTCCCTCGTTTCTTTTCTGCATTACTGAGGGCTCGTTTAACTACTTCATCTTTAGGTTATGGAAATCCATCCGTAACATATTCCCAAACATCATGAGCCTTCAACATGGTCTCCATTTTAATCAGCCACACATCATAATATTTCCATGTAAAGAGTAGAAATTGTGACTAGAAATTAGATGAAACCATCTTCCAATTATATAATTATATATATATATATATATATATATATATATATAACCTTTGTTTTAAAAAAAAAAATACCAAACAAAATAATTCCTTTAGCAAGCATTTATAAAACCTTTGGATAACTTTAAAACTTTTCTTATTATAATTATATCATAATAATAATATAATAACCTTTTTATTTAAAAGAAACCTTTTCGTTTATAAGCCTATAAATAACCCTTTTTAATAAAAGTTATTTATTATGCTTCCCTTTAATAATTGAATCCTCACTAGCATATATAAGGAGCTCTAGGGTAAAAAAAAAAAAAAAAAAAAAAAAAAAAAAAATTGCTCTTGTTTGATTTTATGAGCTTTTTAATACCTGACGGGGCATGCCCAGTCGACAAAACCAAAACTGCAAAGATAAATTGAATTGGAAACATAAACAAAATGCACCTTTTTTTTTTAAATTATTGCCTTTCTTCAGTTAGCCTTTTTTATTTTTTATTTTTTATTTTTACTAGTTTTTCTTGTGATTTTTCCTACGCTTTGATATGAATTTGTTCTTGGAAAAGTAGAGAAGAAGAAACTCAAATTTACACACAAAACACTATGAGTTGTTGCTTTTGTATTCATCTCACTAACTTAATTCAATTTGACTTGATTCATGACACTCTTATTTTAGACAACTCTCCATACATGAGTAATTAGCCTCCATTAACAATTCGTCCATCTATCTGTGGGTTTAGTAATCCTCCAATGGCTGCACCAACAATGGTGATGAACGTGACGTTGGCAACCCACGTGAAGAAAATTGTTCTGATTGATTTGTACTTGTCTTTAAGACAGTAAATTGACATTCACTACTCAGAGCGTGACACACAGAACATGGAAGCTTATCTAGAGACAATGAACCATATGCACAACGTCGCAGAGAATGCTTGGACACACTTGAATCCCATCGCGATCGATGTGATCTCTTTTAGAATTACTACAAGGCCCTATGCGTCATGGAATCACATTCCCCATCTCAAATGAAAAGGAACACATCCACACTGTGAACTTCACCTATTATGAGGTCTTCAAATAGAACATGGTGGTATCGCAATAGAAAATCCACATAGAGTAAGTCACGGTGGCCTTCAATTTCAATGTAATTCAAAGCCAGATCGCCCTTTCTACGGATCAAAACTCTGCCAACGAGATCAATGTTGGAAAGACAGAGGAGACAAAGCATGAATTCACACATAAAACACAAGTTGCCACTCTTTTATTGATCACACAAAACATGATACTTACAATGAACCCAGTGAAGGGTATTTATCTTTTTCCAACTAGCAACTTGCCTAAATATCTTGACATGCAACCACACACTAAAATTCGTCTATCATCTAACTCGACTTGACTCAAAACTTAAACATTCAATCACCCAATCACTCAATTAACTGACTCTCTAAGTTTAGCAAACTCCTCATGCAGGAGCAATTATCTTATTTTAACACTCCCCCTTAATTACGACCGCTAAACTAAAACATGACTCATGACAACTCAAACATGTCTGCTAGTCTATGTCTCATCTAGACTTACAACACCCAAGTTTATTCTATGAAACTTAAACACATCTTGTGCTAATTACTTAGTAAATTGTTGACGGTGCTCGACCCGCCAACATGTTAGGGGATCTCCCCGGTAAGAAGTCCCAATTAAACCTCAAATCGTTTGGTGTAGGAGTCCCAGCAGTGGGTCATACTGTAATGCCTTGACTACAGTTTCACACATACGCGAGTAAGATGTCCCTGTTGGTAGCAAGGGTGTGACAGCTACGGCGAGTCAAAGAAGGTGCATGAGAGGTTCTAACACACGGAGGGTGAGATGGTGTGCCTCTTGGAAACCTATGATAGTACTCGGCTTGGAAGGAAAAAAATGAGCAAAGATGCATCACCAGTTGGAGAGCAAGATAGTGAGAAATCCAAAGTGATTTTTAAACCAACAACACATCTACAACAAGATTCATACAATTGCATACAAAATAGTTCATACACAAATACGTAAGTTAAATAACATACATTGCTACAACAACCAAAATAGTCCAACTACAATAACAACATATGCATGAAAACGTGTTGGCTCTATTATATTAAGAAGTGTAAGTTCCAGTCATACAATACATCCATGTCCAACCACTAGTTCCAATAGTGGAACGTTACAGCCACAACTGCCTACTCCTCCAAAGAGATATACTAGCTCTGCACAGTGGAGAAGCCAAGGCGCATTACAATACTGTCCAAGCTTTCTCTAAGATAGTCCTATTGTAGCTTGGCTAACCAAAAGCCTTTAAAAAGAGTTATGAGGGAATATTTATAGAAAAGGGTGGGGTGGCCCTTGACATTCCCCTTTGTGACAGTTCATCTACTCTCATGACTCTTCATCTACTCTATGATTGTTACATCCAACTATCGACACTTGAACTTCCACTTGACAAGACGTTACATTACAATGCACATGTACCCATGTGAGACAAAATGGCTTGAGCAAGCCATACAAGAAATTGCTTACACTCGGGTCATTGTGGTGAGACCAAATCTTTAACATGCTTATGATGGTAGAAGGTGATGAGTTGATGCCAAGCTTGGTTGTCCATGATGGTGTCCATACGCTCAATGGTGACATCTTGCTGAAGCTAATTCTTGCCTTCGTTGCATTCGGGTGCACTGATATGGTTCCTCTATCCAACTCGTCTGATAGCATGCGCATGGTCGTCCTGGTGTGGCCAGACCAAAAACATGTTGATGCATAGTGTCTACGCTGCTTTCCAAGCATGTGTTGGTGGTTGTGCGCATCAACTTGTTGAGGTACATGTTCAGCTTCAGTTGGACTTGCTTCTTGTATTCGCCTCAGTGAGTGTGCCGAATGGGTGGGATTGCATGCATGCGCACAATGACATGCATGCTGCTACATTCCCTTTCATGCGATCAACAACATTGCTCACCTAATCTACTTTTTTCTAACTACTGGGATGGATGTATAACTTGTACGGCGCAATTTCTTCCGTGAGTGCATGTTGCGCCCCCCTGGTGTACCTAGTCCTGCTGCAACTTATTCTCTCGTCTATGCACCTCACGTTCTTCCTTGAGTTTCTACTTCATCATATGAAAATCCTTCATTGTTTCATTCTCTGCCTTCATGCGATCTTCATGTCACATCATCACCTCATAGACCAAGTCTCCAAAATTGCTTTCATCACAAGTGGATCTACTGAGTTTGCAACTTTGTTTCGCCTCTATGTTATCAACAAACTTCCTCTTGCGTTCATTGCATCTGGTATGCTTCCTTCATTTGTTGTTGATGGTGCTACTTGTTGTGATGCTACTGTCATCATATCTTGATGTCCTCGTCTACGAACAACTCCATGTCTTTGTGGGTAGGCAAGTTCATAGACACTTGATCGATTGCATCCCCAAATGTGCTTTTAACGGTGTCTTCGACTGTGTTCTCCTGGAAACCATTGTACCTATGTTGTTGAGAGGCAGAAGAACACATGTGATACCTGGAGACATGGAAACAATCATGGAAAGCAATCTGTCAGTTGAAAACCAAAACGAACTTGAGAACTAACTTGCAACACACCTATGTGACTGATCATGAAGGTTACGCAATTTCTGCCGGGAGGTCGGGAGCCTGACTGCCAAAACTACACAAGGCATAGTTCAGGCTATTAGGAGGCTAACTGACTGGTGGAACTATAGAATGCACAGTCCATCCAGGACTATTGAGGATTGAAACTACGTAATGCGCGATTTTAGTCAACACTGACATGCAAACAGCGAACTACATTGCGTAGTTTCTAGGGCTAGCGGGACACTGCTTCCAAGAATTACGCAATGCAAGCTTGGAGGTCAATAATGGACTAGAATTGCATAATTTCTGGAGGGAAGGCAAAGCCTTCGCTTTCGGAAATGCGTAGTGCTATCTGGGCATGAAACGGTCCAGAACAAGGCAGCCCAGACAAGCCGACGGGCGACTGGAAACATGAGAAGTCTGAATGCATGGTGAGATGACTGCAAACAAGCGTGAATGATCATTCATGCAGACAACAAGTGCAAGATTCAGAAAACGGAAAAGCATGCATGTGTGTGAAGTGAGTTGCTGCAACAACGACTGTTCGTGCAAAAACAATGCCATGCATGCGACAACAGTGAGATATGAACGAAAAATGAAAAGGTGCTTCTACAAGTTAACATGCATCAAAACAACAGAAAGCACTCACTAAAATGAAGAATACAACAATCACACAAAGAGAAACAAAAAAGTGATAGAAATGCAACCCAAGACATGGAAGGAGGGCTTACCCGAAAGGAGGGCTTACCCGAAAATAGTTGAGATGAATGTGCAACCGACTCCTAGATGCAATGTGGAATGTCAAAGTTGCAAGGTTGATGTGAGGAATGATCTCTGCAGTGTATGGTTCATGAGTTTTAATAAAATCAAAGATGTGACGTGCATGCCACAAATCTAGGAAGAATGACACTTGGTGGGAGGTTTCTGAAATGATCCTTGCATGCAATCGCCAACTGCTAAAAGTAGATCCCTGAATTAAGGGATGTCTTTGCATGCTGCCTTGGGAGAAGCATCCCATGCATGCAAATCATTTTTGCTCAGTCCTGGAGGGAACTGGTCAACTCAAATGCACATGCAACAATCTGCTCAACTGGGAGGAAAAAATTTGCATTTCTGGGAGGGCACAGGGTTGGCTTCCTAGAGGGATTGCACAATTTCTAGGCTGAGTAGTTGACTTCTACCCAGAATTGCGCAATTTCTGGGTTGATGCTTGGAGGAATTGCGCAATTTTTCCACTGAATAGTGAGAGGTAGATTTGCGCAATTCTAGAGCCCAGCAGGTTGTTAGTTAGAATTGTACAATTTCTAGAGGGAAGGTTGGTTCCCCTCCAGAATTGTGCAATTGAGGGAGTTGCTCATCCTACAGCTGGACCATTTCCAATGAAACAACTTGTGAGGGGGATGCAACAAGTTTTGATGGATAGGTTGTCATTCTGCAAGAAAAACACTGAATCTTGTGCACTTGATAAGGCAAGACATGCTGTTGTGAAAGATTGGTAGGGAGGCTCCAAAACGAAGCTAAGGAAAAATTTTGGAGGGTGGTTGTAGCTGCTACAACACTTGGCGACACACTGGTAGAACTCTAGCTCTTTGAATGGACGTTGTTCGTGAAAAGCAAGTCTAACACCTCCAGAAGTATTATTTAGTTCTCAATTCGTCTTGGTTTCCGCACTTGCTTTATTGTAAGATGTAAAATCTGCCAAGCTCTTGGTCGATTAACAAACATTCCAAGCCAATTCAACACAATTGTTTCAATTGGGGTTGACGGGTATACTGATGCACAAGTAGTATAGTCGTCAGAGTCTTAGTTTCATCTTTGGTGTTGCTCCGCTGCTAGTAGGCCTAGACTGTACCCCAACCGAGTCACACAGGAACACAAGCGTCGCTCCATTTCCAACGAGCTTGGTCAGTAACCCGACAGAGTTATTTGCATCACCTCTCTGTGCAAGAATCCTCTCTCTTCTTTCACCTTATTCATTTTTTTTTTTTTCATTTTTCACTTTTCATTTTTTTTCATAATTGTACATAACACTTATTCATTCCAGAGGTGGAAGAGGATCCTAACTTATTAAGAGCAGAAGAGGTTGTTTCTTCAGAGAAGTAGTTTATTATATACCTTTGACGTGCCTATTAAGGTTTTTCCCCTCACCTTTCTCTACTTGATTGAGATGACAAGGGCTAACCCAAAAACAACTGACTAGAGTAGGTGACACTAGTTAGCACACAAGGGTTGTGTTTTCACCAAGGTTCGTTTTGAACAATACATATTTGCCATCAACGTATCACGAACTAAAAGTAATAAGTTCTTCGTACAGAGGCAGGATGATAGATAACCAAGTAGTGATAGTTGCACAAGGCCTCTTGTACTTTACCCAACTTGTTTCGAGAGTCATGCATGGTTTCATGCGAAACTAACCTATGAACGAAAACAAGCAAACAAACAACAAAGAAAAGCAAAATCATAAGTCAAAGTGAGAAGAAAACAAGAAGCAAACAAACAAACAAACAAAGCAAGAAAGAAAACAAGCATGCAACCAAGAAAATTGAAAGAAAACACTACTCCTACTCCTAAGCTAATGGTGCATGGACCTAATCACGTGAAATGATATTTCCAATGCAGCCACTGGTCCATTGGTTGACCCATGTTGGTAAAGGCTTGGTCCACGAGCAACGCAGTTGTGCGAACCAACAAATGTGAAAGATACAACAATGAAGACAGACACACTCCGAGCTTATAGGCGTCCATAGAATAAAAGTGAGTGAAAGTGCATGACATGCACTCTGTGGACTTGCCATGGTGCTAAACTACACTGCATGTAGATGTTTAGTGTATGCATTCCCTTGACCGTGATATGCAAGCAAACGTGAGAAAGGTAGACCACTCACATTGCACAAGCGTGCTTGCTCTGTAAGATTCCTCCAATGCATGAGTGATGGGATTGTGTAGTGTGAGTGGAGGAAGTAAAATCTAAGTGTTAGATTGATCTTGAGTGCATACAGATGAGTGATGAGGAGCCTTGAGTGTTTGAAAATTTTCATGATTAGAAGTGAAACCAATGTCAGGACAACGAGGGCCTAACATAATGATCAACTCGGTCTGAAGTGCCTCGACAGTCTGTGGGGTGTTGAATTTGTTGGCAAATGGATCATGATAGACCAGTGGCTTAGACAGATTAACAACGAGTGAATCAACATTATGGTAAGATGATGAGGTAAAGAGATCATGATAGCCAAGATCAGAAAAATCAAGATGTTGGTCAAAATCCTCATGATTCGATGAATCACACAGAGGGGTAGATGAGAAGAAAGGATTTTCACCCTTAAGTGGATTTTCAATGAATGATTGGTCCTCCCCATTGTCAGATGATGGAATGATATCCGATGTGTCTTGTGAATGATCAACAATGGGTGCATTCGTGGATGAAGATTCACATGAGAAATCAGGGATGGCAGGATAATCAAGGATGTCAAGAAAAAATGGACGAGGTACAGACAAACATGGATGCTCCCCTGCTACTGGCAGATGTTCAATTTCCCCATTGTGCTCTTCAGGAATACCAGTGCACGTTGGTTGTGTAACACCAAATCCGTCGATAGATCAATCCTCATTCAAAACAAGTGTAGAGCTCGGAATGGAAGAACACAAGATAATGTCAACAGGAGGATGATAAAAATACGAAGACGGAGGTTGCAGTACAAAATACATGTGACGAGGTATGGGACTCACAACCAAGTCTGCATGAAAATCGGAAGGAGTGATGTCTGGAGGTCGTGACTGTTCAAAAAAAGTGTGAGAATGATCTCCCGCATCACTCTGCAGTGGTGGAGCTATTTGATGAGGGGATGACGGAAAGTCACTTGTGACAATGACTGTGTCCGTCTGTGATTGCGCAGCTCCATCACTGAAGAATGTTGAGCGAGGTTTGAGCTTGAAATTCTTCTTGGGATGGGAAAATTTCTTAAGACAATACTCGAATCTATCCCAAAGATAGGGAAATTTCATCTGGCTCTTCGAAGATTGAAACTGCAAATCACGAAAGTGCTACCAAAAATCCATGGTGATTCACGCAGAGCCTTCCATTGTTGTAATAGTTTTTCGTCAAGATGTTTTGGATCAAAATGATAGAAAGTGTCTTCAATGAGATCAAAAAAGTGCTTAAGTGAGTGCAGGCTGCAATCTGGTAGGTTGCACAGCGACCGATGTAGAGATTCGAGAAGTGCGTATGGAAGCAACAAACTGGCTTGCTCGTCAAAAAATCCATCTTCCTCATGAAGCATGGAGAGGAGATCATGTAAGAACTCAGGCCAGGCCACTTCGCCTTCACCATCATACGTGAATGTAAACAAGAGATCAAAGAACTCCCTCATGATGGTGACAGATTCGGCATGCGAAAAAGATCATGGAGGGAGGAGAGTGCAAGCCTTCATGATAGATATGCAAAGCTTCAAAACAGGATAGAGGGCACAGCTTGTCATCTCCTTCTAGTGCAAGAAATGTTGACGGTGTTGAACCTAACAACATGTTAGGGGATCTCCTTGGTAAGAAGTCCCAATTAGACCTCAAATTGTTTGGTGTAGGAGTCCCAGTAGTGGGTCATATGGTAATGCCTTAACCGTGGTTTCACACAGAGGTGAGTAAGATGTTTCTGTTGGTAGCAAAGGTGTGACAACTGTGGTGAGTCAAGGAAGGTGCATGAGAGGTTCTAACACATGGAGGGTGAGGTGAGCGTGCCCCTTGGAAACTTGTAATAATACTTGGCTTGGAAGGGACCACACGAGAAAAGATGCATCACCAGCTGGAGATCAAGATAGCTACCAATCCAAAGTGATGTTTAAACCAACAACATATCTGAAACAAGACTCATAAAATTGCATACAAAATAGTTCATACACAAATGCATAAGTTAAATAACACACATTGCTACAACAACCAGAATAGTCCAACTATAATAACAACATATGCACGAAAACTTGTTGGCTCTTTTATATTAAGAAGTGTAAGTTCCAGCCATACAATACATCCATGTCCAACCACTAGTTCCAATAGTGGAACGTTACAGCCACAACTGCCTGCTCCTCTAAAGAGATATACTAGCTCTGCGCAGTGGAGACACCAAGGCACGTTACAATATTGTCCAAACTTTCTCTAAGATTGTCCTATCGAATCTTGGCTGACCAAAAGACTTTACAAAGATTTATGAGGGACTATTTATAGCAAAGAGTGGGGTGGCCCTTGACATTCCCCTTTGTGACAGTTCATTTACCCTCATGACTCTTCATCTATTATATGACTGTTATATCCAACTATCAACACTTGAACTTCCACTTGACAAGACGTTGCATTACAATGCACATGTGAGACAAAATGGCTTGAGCAATCCATGCAAGACATCACTCACACTCAGACTGTTGTGGTGAGACCTGTTATCACTCCAGGAAACTCTCCTAGGTTGTAGATTGGAGATGCCTGGTAACATATAAATCCTCAAATCGTTCTCTGAACTATTGGAATGGATTGGGGTTTGGATCAAGTCAGATAACTATTTCAACTCTGTTTTAGCTCAAGACATGAATGAACACCCTCAGCTTGACAAGGCTTTTGACCACTAATGCTCAATAATTTATAGATTCAATGAATAGATTGAGAATCCTCACTGTACCAGCAGATATATATATAAACATGTATGAATAACTAGCTACAGAAAGTAAATGAAGCTTGCAAATCTAATTTATCAACGCAAAGATAATATGATAATAATCTGGCATTAAACAGAGAAGAAAACATGAATAACCTATTCAAATGCAAGCTTAGAATAGATGAGAATATGACAATTGAACATGTAACAACAAAAGAAGCTTGTATTACTGGAATGAAGATGAGATGCTGGGAGGAACAGAGTATCCACACTCTCCAAAAGTTGAACCTCTATTACTGATGAGCCCCAAAAATGGATAATTATATGGGCTCATTCAGCCTCCTAATTCAACTTAATCCACCATTCTCATTAGTTTATTGCATGTTTTTTATTACATTTATGCTAATAGAGTGAATTGGGTTAGTCATTATGCCAACAAGTCTAATGTGTGCTTTATGCAGTCTTTTTGGTCAATTTGGAAACAAAATCAAAGGTTTAAATGAGCACTTAGTAGCCAAATTCGTGGAGAGGATTTGTAAGAAGGTGTTCCCTTCATTTATGAGCCCTTACCTTGAATTCTCCACCATCAGCTCGGAGTTCAAGGGCCACCACATCAATTATCACGAGGGCAGCCGAGCAAGGGCTAGTAAATTTGCTATTAACTGCAAGTTTTGGCAGCCGAGTCCCTAAAGCTTAGGAGGACTGTTGGGGTCCTCAATTTGTATAAATAAGAAGGCTTAAGGCCTCATTGGAGTTAGCTAGTTGGCAGTTCGATTTTAGTCATTTTTTTAGGCAGTAGGTTAGCTCTGCATTTCAGCACATTTTCAAGCTTTTTCTTGTAGACAATTTTTGATGTAACTATTATTTCTTGAGAAATAAAGATGAATCCAGCTTTGCAACAGTTCTAATCTTTCTCAGGAGGCTGTAGCTCTTGGGATTGGGCCCAACCCAAGTGCTCAGTACCTCCTTTGTTTACTTTTATGTGTTTTTGTTGCATTCTTAGAATAAAATTTGTTATTTGAATACAATCTCGTTTGGTCATTTAGTTCATTTTTGCTGATAGAAATAGTTGCTCATGTTTTAAGTTGATTTAATAGGTTGGTAACAGAATATATCTTCAAAAATGGCTACCAAGCAACCCCTGATCTCACCTCTCCCTCCTTGGGACCATGAGTTGAGACTAAGGTGTCCTTGCTGCCACAAAAACAATGTTTTTGCTTCCTTATGCAATTTCTAGTGTCAGATTCTTAGTTGTAAAAGTTGGTACCAATTGTCATTTCATGCTTAGATCCATTCTTGCTTGGTTTCCATAGTTGTTTTACATGATTTGCTGCCAATAAAATTATGTTCATCTTTCTTTGCAGATGTCTAGGTCAAATTAGGTTAAAACAGCTAGATCTTTGGTTTTCTTAGTCTTTGTTGGTTAGTTTTGAAAAATCACGTGCAGAGCGTCTGTGAAACCTCCTCTCCTACCCTTACCCCATCCATGCAACCTACTTCATCCTCCAACATAGATTTTTGCCTCTCATTCGCTATGTTTTCTCCTTTTGCCCTAATTTCTACATTCTTGTGCATCATTGCTCCCTCCATCCTCGAACGAATCCAATCGCTCCTTAGCCTCATTCACCAGGTCCTAGACCCCTTAACATCCTTATCTAACCTCCGTTTCCACTTTCCCACCATTTTTCCTCCATCAACCCTCCAAAATCCTCTTTTCGGAACATCCTATAGAAATTACAGAACATCCTGTAGAAATTCCAGAACATCCTGTAGAACCCCTGCAGACATCCTGTAGAAGCTCACGAAAGCAGTTTCTTGAGATCCGATCACTGTGAAACTCTCTGGAAGGGTGCTAGGGACCCCTTAGGCTCTCTTCTAACCTTCCCAACCTCCTGCAAGAATTTCCTTTCGCCAATCCACCTCTGCACAGTAAAAAACAGTTAAAGCACATGCACAATAATTCTGCCAACTTACTCAAAAATACAAAAAGATGTTTCTTTTCAGATTTCGCTTCAAAAGTAGCTTAGTCACATGCATTTTACCTTTCTAAGAGTCAATGGCATTCCTTTCTGTAGCTTTCATCATTTTTCTTGCACCAGTAGGGTTAGTCGATAAAACTAGGGTTTTCTAGGGTTTGCATTTCCTTTCCGCTTTTCGCTTATTTCTGCAAGTAGATTAGCCTCCTTTGAGTTAGCTTTCATCCATCAGTTAAAAAGCTTCTTCTAATAGCTCATAGAATTTGGCTTAAGCTCCTAGCGGACTTGTGCCAGTTGACTAAGTGATAGCCGCGGCAAGAGCTAGTACTTGTGCATACAACACCATCGCTTCCAAGTTTGTTACGAACTACTGGGTTGATAAAAGTAAAGAAGGGAGTCACAGGAGTTGTAGCATTATTGCTGCAATACTGAGGCTCACCATCTTTTTAGCGCCATTTCTGGGGAAGTGTCAGAGTATTGGTGATTGTTGTTTTTCTTCTATTTTCTACTGCAACCTTCTACTAAGTAGTTTATTTTATTTCCATTCTGCAATTTCATTTCCGCAAAAGTAGAGTAGACATTTCCTTCTTTCATAGATTAGCATTTCAATTCCGCAATTTCAATTCTGCAAGTGTAGATTAGCATTTCAATTCCACAATTTCAATTCTGCAAGTGTAGAATAGCATTTTAATTCCGCAATTTCAATTCTTCAAGCGCAGCCTAGCATTTCATTCCTGCAATTTCATTTCAGCAAAATAGATTAGTCCTTTCCTGTTTTCATTTCAATTCTGCATTTTCATTTCAACAAGATAATTAGTTGCAATTCAATCTATTTTAGTTTTGTAGGTAAAAGCAGAAAAAAAGAAGAAGCAAAAATCAACCAAAACGATTTCCTTTCATGCCTTGTAGGAGTAGAGATAATTCAGAAAAATGATTGCACAACACCCCCACTGCCTCACACAGCCAACCTTCTCTCTTCTTCAATGGTTGTGATTAAAGAACCCTTAGGTGGACAACAAGACATATTTGAAGAACCTCAAGGGAAGAAGAAGAAGAAAACATTCCTCTGGAGTAAATGGCTGAAAATAGAAATGTTGGGAGCAGTACCTTTTCTTCCAACTCATCCCTTTATGTTAGAAAAGGTGACTGTGAAAATATGCTGGAAGATTTCAAGAGTGACATGAGGCAGTTTCTTGCCATGCAATTAGATACCTTGCAGATCCAAAGGAAGCAAGAGGAAGCCGGGAGGGCTTTGGACATATTTTGTCCTAAGTGCACTAGAAAGCATCCTAGGAACGAATGTCCAATGCACCCCCTAGAAGTGTGTTTTGTCTGTGAAGAATACCATCCTACGAATCAGTGCCCTTCCTTGCCTGGACATAAAGCTGCATATCAGAGAGCCAAAAGAGCCACTGAATCACTCTATTATATGAACCAAAGGAGGCCACATGGACCCATACCCTACTAGAAGGGAATGCAAGGGACATCCCAGACCTATGACGACCCCTATCAAGCCACTTCCATGCCTTCTTGGGGTCCCCCTGCTCATCCTTCCTGGTCCACACCCCCTCTTTGGTCGTATCCTCCTCAATACCATGCTTCTCCAATTGCTCATTCATTTCACTCTTATGCTCAGCCACAGCCTCAGTGGAATGCACCTCATCAGGGGTGGAGGTCTCAGTACAACTCTCCTCCTGCTCATTTTCCTCCACCACCTACCCAACCATAACCCCATCCACATCCATCTCAAATATACACCCCCACTCAACTACCTGTACCACCATTTCCAAACCCGCACATTGGAGTAGCTCAACCCAATTACAATGCTGAAGCACAACATGTCCAAACAACTCCTCTTGAGCTCAATGATCTTCACCATAGCTTAGGAAGAGTATTGCAAAAACGAGATTATCTTGAAAGCATTGAAGGACCACATCCAGCAAAAGAAGATTCAAAAGAGGAGATCAAAGGACCATGGGCTGCACTAGATGAAAAGAAGACATCAGAATCAGAGATTGAGATAGCTCCCTCATGGTTACCATCAAATCCTCTATGTATTCAAGAGAAAACTCAGTAAAAAGAGGAAGATGTGAAGGTCATCATAGAAGAAGATATGGAGAATGATCCAATCAGCAAAAGGACCAAGGATATCAGAGCTATATTGAGATATGATTTTAGACGGTCACTAAGTTGCAGCAGTACTCTCTTCCTCAGCTATGCTTGATCCCTTCAAAGTCAAATCATTTGGTCTCTGAAATCCAAATATCAGTCAAAGCATGCAATTCAAGCCTCCACATCATTTTGTCTCTAATCTCGATGTGCACATGGCTCCATTGGAAGTATTCTTATACTTGAAAATGATTTTTTTTTTCAAGTAGTGTAGGGCAAAAAAAAAAAAAAAAAAAAAAAAAAAAAAAAAAAAATCTAAAGTGAAAACCTCCTCGAAGGCGCCTCAGATTGGCTCATTGATTGAAAACCTCCATGAGGCGGTCAATGGGTTGGAAATAAGAGAAAAATAAAAAGAGAATAATATCCCTGGGTGAAAAGCTCCCTTGGAGGCACCTAGGGTAGGAAATTAGGGTGAAAACCTCCATGAGGCACCCTAGTTGTTTTCAAAAAAAAAAGAGAAAAAGAAAGAAGAAAAGAAAAAAAAAAAATAAAAAATAAACCTAATTTCTATTGAATAATTGCAGGTTGTAGTAAGGAATACATTGCAGGTAAGAAGGGTTGCGCAAAATGAGGATAGGGGTCCGTATCAAGCTACAAGACATCTCTACAGAAACTCTCTTCGTGACCACTTGTCTTTCCTGGGATTTGATCACATTTAGGTCGAGATTCCACCTTCTACAGAAAGTTATGGGCTTTCTACAGGAAGTTCTGTATTTCTACAAGAAACATCTTGTAGAACCTTCAGGCGAGCCAAATTCGATTTTGGAAGGGAATTTGAAGATTTGAATCTATTTGTTAGGCCTGTAGCCACTCCTGTGTCCACCCATCACCATGTGGCACCCTGTTCTATCTCTTTACACCTCCATCACCCACCTGGTTATGTGTTCCTACACAGTCATAAAATAAACCCTGTTTGCCTCAGATTGGCAGTAAGAATTTTTTAGTGGCAAGTCAAATAATAAGTCTTGCACACCCTACCTGCCCAAGCTCATTTTTCTTTCCATGCAAAAAACTACAGAATGCTTGGAAGCAAAAATACATGGTGCTTAAATTTGTTTTTTCCCTAGCTTGAAAACCGTGCATCCATTTGAAAAATTGTTACATGGAGAGTTGTATAGGGATGATGGCGACATGCCTGAGCAATTTTAGCCAATTCCAGTGCACTGTTTCCAAGAAATCAGCCTCCATCACCTTCAGCCATTTTTGCATTTTCTCCATATTCGTGCATCCGTTTCAAAATCTGTTTCATGGGGAGATGCATATGGGTGATAGTAACCTACCCAAGCAGCTTCAGCCGATTCCGATGCATGCTTTCCAAGAAATTGACCCCTGTAATCTTCAGCCATTTTCAGTTTGTCTCGATATTCGTGCATCCTTTGACCACAATTTTGCTATGGGAGGTGCATAACAATGATAGAAGCATGCTCGAAAAGTTTCAGGTCAATCTGATCTATCGTTCGGGAGAAATGGAGAAAACAAGTTGTTGTCCTTCAAAAATCCAGCATCAGCAGCATGAAGGTGCAAATCTGAAGGATGAAACTGGATCCTGCAGCTTAGATCCAGCCAAAGGATACCTGCACAAGAAAAATATCCCTAATCAGCAACCAAGCCATCATGCAACCATAGAAACAAATGCATGCAGCAGAAGGAAAGGCCACAACACCTCACAGCAACCACATTCGACTTCCAGGTACGTGACTAACCTCGTTCCTCTATTGCATGAATGTAATTTGGGAACTATGTGAACAATGAGATGGTTGTGATTAAAAGAATCGGTGGCTAGCTAACTGAACACCCTCATCCAGTTCAAACAGCGCTCAGTGGGTGAATACGACATGTGTGCTCAGCCATCTCAGGAAGAAAACTGAAAACAGGTAGTAGTGATCGTTTAAACTCCAGCGTGATTGATGGACGTGATTACAAGCAGAGAACAAGAATTCTGACGAATGTGATGGACGTGATTAGTGGTGGTTGTTTAAATGGTTTGCATGGGGCCAACGCGCAGTTGGCCAGCTCACCCTCCATTAATGGAAATCTCCATAAACAACCAATCGAACTCTCACCACTGTGTTTCCATTCTATCATCGTCCCTGCAATTGCAACAAGATCCATACCACCTCCATAGCAGCGAACCAGTGTTTCTCGGCCATTTTTTTAAAACCCTCCTGCTTATCGGGTTCTACAGGAAGCACAGTTTCGTTCTACAAGAAGGCTTCTACAGGAAACACAGAAAACAGCTACGCAGAAAGAAAACCTGGGATTTTCAGCGAATTTCAAGCTCAAAACGAGGTAGGATCGGGGAAAATTCTTTGTGCATGATTTGTTGGTGCAAAATGGTGAATTGAACACGACATTAAATTGAAAAATGAGAGTAAAAGGTCTTCCTATGCATTGAGAACAGTGGAAGTCTGCTTGCATGATTCACTGAGTTTACCCATTGTTTTCTTCTGCATCCGAAATCTCCTCATCAGTTTTAAAAAAGAAAATAAAAAAATTCCCTTGCAAGGAAGACATGCAGCAGTGGAAGCCAACCTGTGTGTGTGGAAAAACCCAAATTTACATATCTATCAATGTGTTGAAAAATCCAGTGTCTTTATGCTCTGATCTGTAAAAAAATTCTTTCATAAACAGACAAACCAATTCGAGGTGACAATAGTTTTAACACAAGGGAATTATTGTCATTTGATGTTGTAAAGAGCACATGAAAAATTCCTTCTTGGATTCAAAAAAGATCGAATTCAGCTGTCCTCTATTTCGGTGATTGACTATGTTTTTTTCCACTTGAGCATTTTCTTTTTTTTTGTTAAAACACAAACTCAACACCATGCTAACTGAAGAAATTGAGAAAAACATTAATGAGGGAGCACAAGACATTCAAGCAGAGGGAAAAACAGAGGAAGAACAGAAGGAAAAAGAGGAATCTAACATGACCGCTGAGCATAAGACAGGAAAGGAGACAACAGCAAAAACATAGAGGGCGAAAAAGAAAAAAGGTTGGGAAGAAAAAGGCCAAGAAAGCCCAAATGAAAGTTGTCACAACCAAGGCAACCACACAGAAATTAAAAGGAAAGACACATCCAACCAAGCAGACCGAAATAGTTGACACCGGACTTTCTACATGAAGCATGGGAACAGTTTCTACAAGAAGCATGAAAATAGAACAACAAGAGGAGAAATCACCTGAGATTTTTGCCAGGGAGGCATCAGTCGTGCTTGTCACTATTAGCACACCTCCAAGACCAAAAAGGAAGAGAAATAGGCAAACCTCCATGTACTTTAAAGTGAGGAGGAGCACACAAATCAAAGTAGGCAGACCCTAGCTATAGTCAAAGGATAAAATTGTTATTAAGGACACAACAACTAAACAAAATGAGGAGTCTCCTTCAAAGATATCCATCACCTATGAATGAGGAAGCCAAAAACCTTCACTTGGAGACAGAGAATTCAGATGATGGACTCAAAAACAGCTCTACAGGAAGCTGAGACAGTTCTACAGGAAGCTGAGAATTATTTACAGGAAACTCGGGCTAAGCTAAGAGAGACCGAGAAATTAGAGGAAAAGGCGGCCAAACAATCACAGGAAGAAGGAAAGACAAGGAAACATCTGATGAACAGCAAAGAGAGGACAAGCTGTTGGCTGAGGTTGAGGCACTAACAAAACTGCTACAAGAAAAGGAGCATAGGCAGTGGGAAGAAATAGAGAGAAAAGCATGGTTTCATGACTGAGAAGAGGACATCACTTCAGAAGCTTGGCATGACAGGGAGGCCACCAGGGCCATCAAAGATGAAGAGATAGATTAGTTGCTCAAAGGATGAACAACACTTTCAATAGGGGGTGATGATGAGCCCAAAAATGGAATAATTATATGGGCTCATTCAGCCTCCTAATTCGACTTAAACCACCATTCTCATTAGTTTATTGCATGTTTTTTATTACATTTATGCTAAAAGAGTGAATTGGGTTAGTCATTATGCCAACAAGTCTAATGTGTGCTTTATGCAGTCTTTTTGGTCAATTTGGAGACAGAATCAAAGGTTTAAATGAGCACTTGGCAACCAAATTCGTGGAGAGGATTTGTAGGAAGGTGTACCCTTCATTTATGAGCCCTTACTTCGAATTCTCCACCATTAGCTCAGAGTTCAAGGGCCACCACATCAATTATCACAAGGGCAGCCGAGCAAGGGGTAGTAAAGTTGTTGTTAACTACAAGTTTTGCCAGCCGAGTTCCTAAAGTTTAGTAGGGCTATTGGGGTTCTCAATTTGTATAAATAAGAGGGATTAGGGCCTCATTTGGGTTGGTAGAAGTTAGCTAGCTGGCAGTTTGATTTTAGTCATTTTTTTAGGCAATAGGTTAGCTCTGCATTTCAGCACATTTTCGAGCTTTTCCTTGTGGACAGTTTTTGGGATGTAAATATTCTTTTGATCAATAAAGATGAATCCATCTTTTCACAAGCTCTAATCTCTCTTAGGAGGTTGTAGCTCTTGGGTTTGGGCCCAACCCAAGTACCCAATACCTCCTTTGTTTACCTTTATGTGTTTTTACTGCATTCTTAGAATAAAATCTGCTATTTAGATTTAAATCTTGTTTTGTTATTTAGGTTGCTTTTGATGATTAAAAAGGATATTTATGTTTAGATTGATTTGATAGGTTAATAACAGAGAAGATCCTTAGAAAAATGCTATCAAGCACCTCTGATCTCACCTCTCCCTCAATGGGACCATGAGTTGAGACCAAGGTGTCCATGCTGCCACCAAAAACATTGTCTTTTCTTCATCATGCAATTATTAGTGTTAGATTCTCATTTGCAGAAGTTGATACCAGTTGTGATTACATGATCAGATCCATTCTTGTTTGGTTTCCATAGTTGTGCATCATGCTTATGGTTTCTAGGTCAAATTAGGTTAAAGTAGTTAGATCTTTGGTTTGCATAGCATTTGTTGATCAGTTTTGGGAAATAACATGCAGAGTACCTTTGATACCTCCTCATTTATCCTTACCCCATCCATGCGACCTGCTTCGTCCTCTAACTCGGATTCTTGCCTCTCATTTGCCATGTTTTCTCACTTTGCCCTAGTTTCTACATTCTTATGCATCATTGCTCCCTCCATCCTTGAACAAATCCAATCACTCCTTAGCCTCATTCACCAGTTCCTAGACCCCTTAACATCCTTATCCAACTTCCATTTCCACTTTCCGACCATTTTTCCTCCATCAACCCTCCAAAATCCTATTTTCGTAACATCTTGTAGAAATTACAGAACATCCTGTAGAAATTACAGAACATCCTGTAGAACCCCTGCAGACTTCCTGTAGAAGCTCACGAAAGTGGTTTCTTGATATGCGAACATTGTGAAACTCTCTGGAAGGGTGCTAGGGACCCCTTAGGCCCTTTTCTAACCTTCCCAACCTCCTGCAAGCATTTTCTTTCGCCAATCCACCTCTGCACAGTCAAAAACCAGTTAAAGCACATGCATGATAATTCTGACAACTTACTCAAAAATACAAAAAGATGTTTCTTTTTCCAGATTTTAATGTAGAAGTAGCTTAGTCACATGCATTTTACCTTCCTAGAAGTCAATGGCATCTATTTCAGTAGCTTTCATCCTCTTTCTTGCATCAGTAAGGCTAGCTGGTAAAATTAGGGTTTGCCAAGGTTTGCATTTCCTTTCAGTTTTTCAGTTTCTTTCTGCAAGTAGATTAGCCTCCTTTGAGTTAGCCTCCATCCATAAGTTAAAAAGCTTCTTCTCAGAGCTCATAGAAGTTGGCTTAAGCTCCTAGCGGACTTGTGTCAGCTGATCAAGTGACAGCTGCGGTAAGAGCTAGTACTTGTGCATACAGCACCGTCACTTCCAAGTTTGTTACGAACTACCGGGTTGATAAAAGTAAAGAAGGGAGTCCCGGGAGTTGCAACATTATTGCTGCAATACTGGGGCCTACCATCTTTTTTGGTGCCGTTGTCGGGGATCAAACCCGGGTCACCCGCGTGACCTCCTTTGTTTACTTTTATGTGTTTTTGCTGCATTCTTAGAATAAAATCTGTTATTTATAATACAATTTTATTTGGTCATTTAGTTCATTTTTGCTGATAAAAATAGTTGCTCATGTTTTAAGTTGATTTAATAGGTTGGTAACAGAAAATATCTTCAAAAAGGGATACTAAGCAACCCCTGATCTCACCTCTCCCTCCTTGGGACCATGAGCTGAGACCAAGGTGTCCTTGCTGCCACAAAACACTGTTTTTGCTTCTTCATGCAATTTCTAGTGTTAGATTCTTAGTTGTAAAAGTTGGTACCAGTTGTGATTTCATGTTTAGATCCATTCTTGCTTGGTTTCCGTAGTTGTTTTACATGATTTGCTGCTAATAAACTTCTGTTCATCTTTCTTTGCGGATGTCTAGGTCAAATTAGGTTAAAACAGCTAGATCTTTGGTTTTCTTAGTCTTTGTTGGTTAGTTTTGAAAAACCACGTGCAGAGTGCCTGTGAAACCTCCTCTCCTACCCTTACTCCATCCATGCAACCTGCTTCATCCTCCAACTTAGATTATTGCCTCTCATTTGCTACGTTTTCTCCTTTTGCCCTAATTTCTACATTCTTGTGCATCATTGCTCCCTCCATCCTCAAACGAATTCAATCGCTCCTTAGCCTCATTCACCAGGTCCTAGACCCCTTAACATCCTTATCCAACCTCCATTTCCACTTTCCCACCATTTTTCCTCCATCAACCCTCCAAAATCCTCTTTTCGAGACATCCTGTAGAAATTACAGAACATCCTATAGAAATTCCAAAAGATCCTGTAGAACCCCTGCAGACTTCCTGTAGAAGCTCACGAAAGTGGTTTCTTGAGATCCGATCATTGTGAAACTCTCTGGAAGGGTGATAGGGACCCCTTAGGCCCTCTTCTAACCTTCCCAACCTCCTGCAAGCATTTCCTTTCGCCACTCCACCTCTGCACAGTAAAAAATAATTAAAACACATGCACAATAATTCTGCCAACTTACTCAAAAATACAAAAAGATGTTTCTTTTCAGATTTCACTTCAAAAGTAGCTTAGTCACATGCATTTTACCTTTCTAAGAGTCAATGGCATTCCTTTCTGTAGCTTTCATCATTTTTCTTGCACCAGTAGGGTTAGTCGGTAAAACTAGGGTTTGCTAGGGTTTTCATTTCCTTTCCACTTTTCGCTTCTTTCTGCAAGTAGATTAGCCTCCTTTGAGTTATCTTTCATCCATCAGTTAAAAAGCTTCTTCTAAGAGCTCATAGAAGTTGGCTTAAGCTCCTATTAGACTTGTTTCAGCTGACCAAGTGACAGCTGCCACAAGAGCTAGTACCTGTGCATATAGCACCGTCGCTTCCAAGTTTGTTACGAACTACCGGGTTGATAAAAGTAAATAAGGGAGTCTTAGGAGTTGCAACATTATTGCTGCAATACTGGGGCTCACCATATTTTTGGTGTCGTTGCCGAGGAAGCGTCAGAGTATTGGTGATTGTTGCTTTTCTTCTATTTTCTACTGCAACCTTCTGCTAAGTAGTTTATTTCATTTTCATTCTGCAATTTCATTTCTGCAAAAGTAGAGTAGACATTTCCTGCTTTCATAGATTAGCATTTCAATTCCACAATTTCATTTCTACAAGCGTAGATTAGCATTTCAATTCTGCAAGCGTATATTAGCATTTCAATTCCGCAATTTCAATTCTGCAAGCGTAGCTTAGCATTTCATTCCTGCAATTTCATTTCAACAAAATAGATTAGTCCTTTCCTGTTTTCATTTCAATTCTGCATTTTCATTTCAGCAAGATAGTTAGTTGCAGTTCAATCTATTTTAGTTTTGTATGTACAAGCAGAAAAAAATCAAAAATCAACCAAAAATATTTCCTTTCATGCCTTGTAGGAGTAGAGATAATTCAGAAAAATGATTGCACAACACCCCCACTGCTTCACACAACCAACCTTCTCTCTTCTTCGATGGTTGTGATTAAATAACCCTTAGGTGGACAGCAAGACATATTTGAAGAACCTCAAGGGAAGAAGAAGAAGAAAACATTCCTCTGGAGCAAATGGCTGAAAATAGAAATGTTGGGAGCAATACATTTTCTTCCAACTCATCCCTTTATGTTGGAAAAGGTGAATGTCAAAATAGGCTGGAAGATTTCAAGAGTGATATGAGGGAGTTTCTTGCCATGAAATTAGATATCCTGCGGATCCAAAGGAAGCAAGAGGAAGCCGGGAGGGCTTTGGACATCTTTTGTCCTAAGTGTACTAGAAAGCATCCTAGGAATGAATGTCCAATGCACTCCCTAGAAGTGTGTTTCGTCTGTGAAGAATAACATCCTACGAATTAGTGCCCTTCCTTGCTTGGACTTAAAGCTGCATATCAGAGAGCCAAAGGAGCCACTGAATCACTCTATTATATGAACCAAAGGAGGCCACATGGACCCATACCCTACTAGTAGGGAATGCAAGGGACATATCAAACTTATTACGACCCCTATCAAGCCACTTCCATGCCTTCTTAGGGTCCCCCTGCTCATCTTTCCTGGTCCACACCCCCTCCTTGGTCGTATCCTCCTCAATACCATGCTTCTTCAATTGCTAATTCGTTTCATTCTTACGCTCAGCCACAGCCTCAGTGGAATGCACCTCATTAGGGGTGGAGGTGCCAGTACAACTCTCCTCCCGCTCATTTTCCTCCACCACCTTCCCAACCACATCCCCATCCACATCCATCTCAAATATACACCCCCACTCAACTACCGGTACCACCATTTCCAAACCCGCACATTGGAGTAACTCAACCCAATTACAATGCTGAGGCACAACATGTCCAAACAACTCCTCTTGAGCTCAATGATCTTCACCATAGATTAGGAAGAGTATTGCAAAAAAGAGATTATCTTGAAAGCATCGAAGGCCCACATCCAGCAAAAGAAGATTTAAAAGAGGAGATCAAAGGACCATGGGCTGCACTAGATGAAGAGAAGACATTAGAATCAGATATCGAGAGAGCTCCCTCATGGTTACCGTCAAATCCTCTATGTATTCAAGAGAAAATTCAGCAAAAGAGGAAGATGTAAATGTCATGATAGAATAAGATATGGATAATGATATAGATCAACAAAAGGACCAAGGATATCAGAGCTATATTGAGATATGGTTTCAGACGATCACTAAGTGCTTGATCCCTTGAAAGTCAAATCATTTGGTCTCTGAAATCCAGATAGCTATCAAAGCCTGCAATTCAAGCCTCCACATCATTTTGTCTCTAATCTCGATGTGCACATGGCTCCATTGGAAGTATTCTTATACTTGAAAATGATTTTGTTTTTCAAGTAGGGTTGGGTAGGAAAAAAAAAATGAAAAAAAAAGAAAAAAGAAAAAAAAAATCTAAGGTGAAAACCTCCTCGGAAGCGCCTCAGATTGGCTCATTGATTGAAAACCTCCATGATGCAGTCAATGGGTTGGAAAGAAGAGAAAATAAAAAGAGAATAAGATCCCTGGGTGAAAACCTCTCTTGGAGGCGCCCAGGGCAGGCAATTAGGGTGAAAACCTCCATGAAGCGCCCTAGTTGTTTTCAAAAAAAAAAAAAAAAAGAAAGAAGAAAAGAAAAATAAACCTAATTTCCATTGAATAATTGCAGGTTGCAGCAGGAAATACTTTTCAGGTAAGAAGGGTTGCGCAAAACGAGGATAGGGGTCCATACCAAGCTACAGGACATCTCTACAGACACTCCCTTCATGACCACTGGCCTTTCCTAGGATTTGATCACATTCAAGTTGAGATTCCACCTTCTACAAGAAGTTCTGGGCTTTCTACAGGAAGTTCTGTATTTCTACAAGAAACATCCTGTAGAACCTTCAGGCAAGCCAAATTTGATTTTGGAAGGGAATCTAAAGATTGGAATCTGTTTGTTAGGCCTGTAGCCACCCCTGTTTCCACCCATCACCATGTGGCACCCTCAGAGTTTTGCTGAAAAAGGCCACAGGGTGCTCTACACCTTCATCGTTTTTCTATAATAGAACTTCTGCAAGTGTATCATAAGAGGCAAAAGAGAAGATATAAAAATCCCTGGTATAATCTAGACTGAGTAAAGTGGAAGCTTCCATGATAGCTTATTTTATGGCTTCAGAAGCGCTTCTTGCACCATCTGTCCATTTTATTTCTGATCCTTTCTTCAGCATGGAAGTGATGTGCTTCACTAGATCTGCAAAGTTTGGAATAAACCTCCTGAGAAAGTTAATCTTACCCAGGAAAGATTGAATGTCCCTTTTTGACCTTGGGATGGACATGTCTGAATTGCTTGGACTCTTGTTGGATCAATCTTCACACCTTCAATAGAAACAATATGTCCCAGAAGTTTGCCTTCTTCTGGAGAAAATTGTGACTTCTTTGGGTTCACATAAATTCCAAACCGTTTGCATTTTAGAAACACCTTCTTCAAATGCTACAAATGGTCCTTGTGACTACTGGAAAAGACTGTTATGTCATCAAGGTAAATAAGGAAAAACTTGTCCTTCTCTCCCACAAAGGTTGTGTCCATGGCCCTTTGAAAAGTAGCCCCAACATTCATCAGTCCAAAAGGCATCTTGGAGTACATGAAAGTGCCCCAAAGAGTAGTGAAGGCAGTCTTTTCCCGATCTTTTGGATGTACAACAATCTTATTGTAACCTGAAAATCCATCATGAAGGTTGCGCAATTTCTGTCGGGAGGTCGGGAGACTGACTGCCAAAATTGCACAAGGCATAGTTCAGGCTATCAGGAGGTTGACTGACTACTGGAACTATAGAATGCACAGTCCAACCAGGACTATTGAGGATTGAAACTGCATAATGCACAATTTCAATCGACAGTGACATGCAACCAGCGAACTACATTGCGTAGCTTCTAGGGCTAGTAGGACACTGCCTCCAATAATTACACAATGCAAGCCTGAAGGTCAATAATGGGCTAGACTTGCATAATTTCTAGAGGGAAGGCAAAGCCTTCGCTTTCAAAAATGCGTAGTACTAGCCGGGCATGACACGGTCTAAGCAAAGGCAGCCCAGACAGGTCAACGGGCGACTGAAAACATGAGAAGTTTGAATGCATGGTGAGATGACTGCAGACAAGAGTGAATGATCATTCATGCAAACAAAAATTTCAAGATTCAAAAAACATGGAAGCATGCATATGTGTGAAATGAATCACCGCAACGACGATTGTCCATGCAAAAAAAATGCCATGCATGCGACAACAGTGAGATGTGAATGAAAAATGAAAGGGTGCTTCTACAAGCTAGCATGCATCAAAACCACAAAAAGCATTCACTAAAATGAAGAAGACAACAATCACACAAAGAGAAACACAAAAAGCGACAAAAATGCAACCCAAGACATGGAAGGCGGACTTACTCGAAAATAGTTGCGCTGAATGTGCAACCAACTCCTAGATGCAATGTGGAATATTAGAGCTGCAAGGTCGATGTGAGGAATGATCTCTCCAGTGTCTGGTTCATGAGTTTTGATAAAATCAAAGATGTGACACACATGCCACAAAACTAGGAAGAACGACACTTGGTGGGAGGTTTCTGAAATGATCCTTGCATGCAATCTCCAACTGTTAAAAGTATATCCCTGAATCAAGGGATGCCTTTGCATGTTGCATTGGGAGAAGCATCCCATGCATGCAAATCATTTTTTCTCAGTCTTGGAGGGAACTAGTCAACTCAAATTCACATGCAACAATCTACTCAGCTGGGAGGAAAAAATTCACATTTCTAGGAGGTAACTGGGCTGGCTTCCCAGAGGGATTGCGCAATTTCTAAGCTAAGCAGCTGATTGCTGCCCAAAATTGCGAAATTTCTGGGCTGAGCAGTCCTGCTGGGAGGAATTACACAATTTTTCCACTGAATAGTGAGAGGTAGATTTGCCCAATTCTAGAGCCCAACAGGCTGTCAGATAGAATTGTGCAATTTCTGGAGGGAAGGTTGGTTCCCCTCCAGAATTATGCAATTGAGGGAGTTGCTTAGCCTATAGTTGGACCAAGTCCAGTGAAATAGCTTATGAGGGGGACGCAACAAGTTTTGATGGACAGGTTGTGATTCTGCAAGAAAAACACTGAATCTTGTGTACTTGACAAGGTAAGACATGCAGTTGTGAAAGATTGGTAGGGAGGCTCCAAAACAAAGCTAAGGAAAAATTTTGGAGGGTGGTTGTAGCCACTACAACACTTGGCGACACACTGGTAGAAATATAGCTCTCTGAATGGACATTGTTCGTGAAAAGCAAGTCTAACACCTCCAGAAGTATTGTTTAATTCTCAGTTCATCTTGGTTTCCACACTTGCTTGATTGTAAGATGTAGAATCTGCTATGCTCTTGGTCGATTGACACGCATTCCAAGCCAATTCAACACAATTGTTTCAATTGGGATTGACGGGTATATTGATGCACAAGTAGTATAGTCGTCAGAGTCTTAGTTTCATCTCTGGTGTTGCTCCGCTGCTAGCAGGCCTAGACAGTACCCCAGTAGAGTCACGCAGGAACACAAGCTTCGCGCTATTTCCAATGAGCCTGGTCAGTACCTCGGTAGTGTTATTTTCATCACCTCTCTGTGCAAGAATCCTCTCTCTTCTTTCACCTTATTCATTTTTTATTTTTTTTCATTTTTCACTTTTCATTTTTTTTTCATAATTGTGCATAACACTTATTCATTTCAGAGGCAGAAGAGGGATCCTAAATTATTGAGAGCAGAAGAGGTTGTTTCTTCAGAGAAGTAGTTTATTATATACCTCTGATGTGCCTATTAAGGTTTTCCACCTCACTTTTCTCTACTTGACTGAGATGACAAGGGGTTAACCCAAAAACAACTGACTAGAGTAGGTGACATTAGTTAGCGCACAAGCGTTGTGTTTTCACCAAGGTTCATTTTGAATAGTACGTATTTTTTATCGACATATCATGGACTAAAAGTAACAAGTTCTTCATACAGAGGCAGGATGATAGATAACCAAGTAGTGATAGTTGCAAAAGGCCTATTTTACTTTACCCAGCTTGTTTCGAGAGTCATCCATGGTTTCATGCGAAACTAACCTATGAATGAAAACAAGCAAACAACCAACAAAGAAAAGCAAAATCATAAGTCAAAGTAAGTAAGAAAACAAGAAGCAAACAAACAAAAAAACAAAGCAAGAAAGAAAACAAGCATGCAACCAAGAAAATTGAAAGAAAACACTACTCCTACTCCTAAGCTAATGGTGCATGGGCCTGATCACATGAAGTGATATTTCCAATGCAACCACCGGCGCATTGGTTGAATCATGTTGGTAAAGGCTTGGTCTGCGAGCAACCTAGTTGTGTGAACCAACAAATGTAAAAGATACAACAACGAAAACAGACACGCTCCGAGCTTATAAGCGTCCACAGAACAAAAATGAGTGAAAGCGCATGACATGCACTCTATGGAATTGCCATGGTACTAAACTACACTACGTGTAGATGTTAAATGTATGCATTCCCTTGACCATGATATGCAAGCAAATGTGAGAAAGGTAGACCACTCACATTGCGTAAGTGTGCTTGCTCTATAAGATTCCTCCAATGCATGAGCGATGGGATCATGTAGTGTGGGTGGGGGAAGTAAAATCTGAGTGTTAGGTTGATTTTGAGTGCATACAGATGAGTGATGAGGAGCCTTAAGTGTTTGAAAATTTTCATGATCAGAAGTGAAACCAGCCTCAGGACAAC
The DNA here is from genome assembly GCA_000404065.3 of Pinus taeda. Lineage (NCBI taxonomy): Eukaryota > Viridiplantae > Streptophyta > Pinopsida > Pinales > Pinaceae > Pinus > Pinus taeda. The sequence continues at coordinate 42,350 of APFE031186383.1, forward strand.
GAGGGCCTGACATAACGATCAAATCGGGCTGAAGTTCCTCGACAGTCAGTGGGGTTTCGAATTCATTGGCAAATGGATCATCACAGACCAATGGCTTAGACAGATTAACAGCGAGTGAATCAGAATCATGATCATATGATGAGGTAAAGAGATCGCGACAGAGAAGATCAGAAAAATGAAGATGTTGGTCGACATCCTCATGATTCAATGAATCACAGAGAGGGGTAGATGAGAAGAAAGGATTTTCACCCTCTATGTTTCCGGAAAATGTAGATGAAAGATCAAGTGGATTTTCAATGAATGATTGGTCCTCCCCATTGTCAAATGATGGAATGATATCCGGTGTGTCCTATGAATGATCAGAAATGGGTGCATCTGTGGATGAAGATGCACATGAAAAATCAGGGATGGCAGGATCATCAAGGATGTCAGGAAAAAATGGACGAGGTACAGACAAACATGGATGGTCCCTTGCTACTGGCAAATGTTCAATTTCCCCATTGTGCTCTTCATGAATGCTAGTGCATGTTGGCTGTGTAACACCAAATCCGTCGATAGATCAATCCTCGTTCAAAACAAGTGTAGAGTTCAAAGTGGAAGAACACAAGACAATGTCATCCGGAGGATGATAAAAATACAATGTGATGAGGTATGGGACTCACAACCAAGTCTGCGTGAAAATCGGAAGGAGCGATGTCCGGAGGTCATGACGGTTCAACAAATGTGTGAGAATGATCTCCCGCATCACTCTGCAGTGGTGGAGCTATTTGATGAGGGGATGACGGAAAGTCACTTGTGACAGTGATCGTGTCCATTTGTGATTGCACAGCTCCATCACTGAAGAATTCTGAACGAGGTTTGAGCTTGAAATTCTTCTTGGGATGGGCATATTTCTTAAGGCAATACTCGAATCTATCTCAAATATAGGGAAGTTTCATCTGGCTCTTCAAAGATTGAAACTGCAAATCACGAAAGCGCTACCAAAAATCCATGGTGATTCATGCAGAGCCTTCTGTTGTTGTAACTATTTTTCGTCAAGATGTTTTGGATCAAAATGATAGAAAGTGTCTTCAATGAGATCAAAAAATTGCTTAAGTGAGTGCACGCTATCATCTGGTAGGTTGCACAACCACTGATGCAGAGATTCGCGAAGTGTGTATGCAAGCAACAAATTGGCTTGTTCGTCAAAAAATCCATCTTCCTCATGAATCATGGAAAAGAAATCATGTAAGAACTCAGGCCAGGCCACTACGCCTTCACCATCATACATGAATGTAAACAAGAGATCAAAGAACTCCCTCATGATGGTGACAGATTCAGCATGCGAAAAATATCATGGAGGGAGGAGAGTGCAAGCCTCCATGATAGATATGAAAAGCTTCAAAACAAGATGAGAGGGCACAAATTTCCATCTGGCCCTCCTTCTAGCGCCAGAAATGTTGACGGTGCTGAACCTGCCATCATGTCAGGGGATCTCCGTGGTAAGAAGTCCCAATTAGACCTCAGACAGTTTGGTGTAAGAGTCCCAGCAATGGGTCGTACGGTAATGCCTTAGCCACTGAGTAAGATGTCTTTGTTGGTAGCAAGGGTGTGACAACTGTGGTGAGTCAAGGAAGGTGCATGAGAGGTTCTAACACATGGAGGGTGAGGTGAGTGCGCCCCTTGGAAACCTGTAATAGTACTCGGCTTGGAAAGGAACACACGAGCAAAGATGCATCACCAGCTCGAGAGAAAGATAGCGATCAATCTAAAGTGATGTTTAAATCAACAACACATCTGCAACAAGATTCATACAATTGCATACAAAATAGTTCATACACAAATGTGTAAGTTAAATAACATACATTGCTACAACAACCAGAATAGTCCAACTATAATAACAACATATGCATGAAAACTTGTTGGCTCTTTTATATTAAGAAGTGTAAGTCCCAGTCATACAATACATCCATGTCCAACCAGTAGTTCCAATAGTGGAATGTTACAACCACAACTGCCTACTCCTCTAAAGAGATATACTAACTCTGCGCAGTTGAGATGCCAAGGCACATTACAATATTGTCCAAGTTTTCTCTAAGATTGTCCTATCGAAGCTTGGATGACCAAAAGACTTTACAAAGATTTATGAGGGACTATTTATAGCAAAGGGTGGGGTGGCCCTTGACATTCCCCTTTGTGACAATTCATCTACCCTCATGACTCTTCATCTACTCTATGACTGTTACATCCAACTATCAAGACTTGAACTTCCACTTGATAAGATGTTGCATTACAATGCACATGTGAGACAAAATGGCTTGAGCAATCCATGCAAGACATCACTCACACTCAGACTGTTGTGGTGTAGCACTCCAGGAAACTCTCCTAGGTTGTAGCTTGGAGATGCCTGGTAACATATAAATCTTTGAATCATTCTTTGAACTGTTGGAATGGATTGGGGTTTGGATCAAGTCAGATAACTATTTCAACTCCGTTTTCACTTAAGACGTGCATGAACACCCTCAGCTTGACAAGGCTTTCAACCACTAATGCTCAATAGTTTATAGATTCAATGAATAGATTGAGAATCCTGACTGTACCAGTAGATATATACATAAACACATATGAATAGCTAGCTACAGAAAGTAAATTAAGCTTGCAAATATAATTTATCAACACAAAGATAAGATGACTATTATCTGGCATTAACCAGAGAAGAAAACATGAATAACCTATTCAAATGCAAGCTTATAATAGAGGAGAAGATGACGATTGAACATGTAACAACAAAAGAAGATTGTATTACTGGAATGAAGATGAGATGTTGGGAGGAACAGAGTATCCACAGTCTCCAAAAGTTGAACCTCTATTACTTCAAACTTTTAGCCATTTATAGGCTTTTTACAATACTCTTGAACTCTCTGAGGCTTGAGATGTCTTAATCTATCCCCTCTATCTTCTAACTACTTGATGCCATAACTAGACAAACATGAGATCAGAGATCTATGTTTCTAACAAACATGATAATCAAATTCTGGTAATTTCGTTGCGCTGTCAGGTGGTTCACTCGTGCCAGCGATGTTCCATGATCATTTCTGTTGGTTCAGCTACATCGTGGTGTTGTTTTTTCCCCTTTCGGCCATGCATTTTGTTATTTCAGTTCAACTATCTGATTGTCAAAATCATTGACAAAGCCATCAAATTTCCTCCTCGGGTGACTGGTGGGAAGTGGGGTATGGGCACTGTTGGATGGTGTGGATTGACGGTCGAGACGTTGGTGGCAGTGGAGGATGACCTATGGTGATCATGAACGAGGATCGTTGGATCGGGAGGAATGGGTGGAGGAGATCAATCACCAGAGGCTTGAAGTCGTGGCGGGAGTGGAATAAGTCCGAGCCATCAGATCTTAGATGGGTAGATCAAACGGCTATTGGGCGGAGGAGGTGCTCGAAGGATAATGCCCAGGAGCGGTTTACTCAAGCATAAATGGTTTATACCAGGCGATAAGTGGTAAAGGTCGGAGCCCACTCAATTCCATTCATCAAGCACCATGTAGCATTGGAGGAGAGAGAGAGGAAACTGATTTATCCAGCGGGTATCCCTCTCTCTTGTTTCCCAAGCGATATGCACGATAGCCATTAGATCTAGCAGAAATGATCTAATGGTGGTGATTGGTCGAAGCAGGTGAGCGTATAACATTATTTGGATGAAGTGTGGACCGTATGGGAACCTCTCCATGACAACAGAATAGACCATTTCCCTTCTTTAGTCATGAAAATAGTAGCACTGCACCTCAGGGCTAACACTGGCTCCTTCTGGGGATGAAAGCCTCCCTGTGAGGTTTCAAAAACTGCAGACTACTGCCTTTCCAGTAACAACTAAAACAAACTTATCTCCTAGTGTTCCATTGGGCATGGAGTTTATTTTCATAGAAAACAAAAACTGAAAATATCTATTACAATATTAAGGCCTTAAAGCCTCATATGAAGGAAAGTTTCAAAAATTGCCCATTTACTGGGCCATCAAAAATGCCTTCACCCTCGAAATTGTGTGGAATGAAAGTATTGTTAATCTAAACTTGAGCATGAAAAACGGTCCCATCCATAAGGCATCAAATTTACCATGGTTGCCCTTCTTTTCCTTCAATGCATCCCATTTGAGAACCTAGTCACCAACCTGAAAATTGCCCATTTTTTCCTTTCTATCAAAGGTTTCTTTGATCTTCTTCTGATGAATTCCTAACTTCTCAACCAGTTGTTCTCTGATTTGTTGTAATTCAACTAAGTTACTCATTCTCCTCACCATGTCATTCTCTTCATCCTGTTCTTCTTGCAAGAATTTGGCCACAGGGAGAATCAGGTGGATAGGAAAAACAACATCGGTGCCATAAACCAGCTTAAATGGAGAATTTCCTATGGACTTGTTGGTAACTTTGTCAGCCCACAATGCAAACTTCAACATGGAATCCCAACTCTTTTTGTTGCCCTCCAATAGTTTTTTATTATCCTTACAAGGCTCTTGTTAGATGATTCGTCCAGGCCATTGCCTTGAGGATAATATGAGATAGAATTCACCAACTGAATGCCCATGGATTCACACATGTCCATCAATTCTTCTGCCCTGAAAGCTATTGCATTATCAGTGACTAGTTTGGTTGGGCAACCAAATCTAGTGAAAATACTCTCATTCAAGAACTTGAGGATAACCTGATGATTAGCATTTTTAGTGGGTATAGCCTCAATCCATTTGGTGAAATAATCAGTGGCTACCAAGATCCATTTGTGGTGGCCATTGGAATGTGGATTGATCTCACCTATGAAGTCCAAGCCCCACTGCCAGAAGGGACCATTGGTGTGTATTGGCTTCAGGGGCAAAGATTTTACCTGTTGTCTTCCTGCAAACCTCTAACATTTGTCACAAGTCTTCACAAAAGAAAACACATCATACAATAGAGTAGACCAATAATACCCAACTCTCAAGATCTTGTGGGTTGTGGTTTTCCAATAATGTTACCCTACATAGATGCTATAATGGAACTAGTGCATGACTTTCACAGATTGTCCTTTGTCTAGACATGTCAAGAGGATCCCTGATGGGTCTCTCCAATAAAACAGGTTTTTATTAATGTAGAGTTTGGCTGATCTGAGCTTAATGGACCGAGCTTGGCTTGAGCTATGCCCTGGAGGGACTTCTAGCTTCTGCAAAAATTGAAATACACTAGAATACCATTCACAGGTGGCTAGATTTTTAGCTAAAGACTAATTTTGCTCTTGATCTTCTGTTGCTTCCTCTGTCCGCTCACCACCTGAATTTGAACCCCTGAAATTGATGTCTAACAAACTGCAATTTTCCTCAGCCATAAGCTTAGCCAAGCCCTGGCCTTTGACAAGCTTGGTGGGCTTCACCTCTATGTTGAAATATATGAATTTTGCAATCCATTTATCTCTCTTTCCATCAATATCTAGCTGAGTTAGGACATCTTTTACTGAGGCTGAAGGTACATATGCAACCACTTTTGAATGCAGAATATAAATTTTGAATGCCTTTAAATATTTTATGAGAGTCTAAGCTTGTTTTTCAATAAGTTCATACCTTAGTTCAGCATCCCTCAGAGTTTTGCTGAAAAAGGTCACAGGGTGCTCTACACCTTCATCATTTTTCTGCAATAGAACTTCTGCAAGTGTATCATAAGAGGCAAAAGAGAAGATATGAAAATCCCTGGTATAATCTGGATTGAGTAAAGTGGGAGCTTCCATGATAGCTTGTTTGATGGCTTCAAAAGAGCTTCTTGCACCATCTGTCCATTTTATTTCTTATCCTTTCCTCAGCATGGAAGTGATGTGCTTCACTAGCTCTGCAGAGTTTGGAATAAACCTCCTGACAAAGTTAATCTTACCAAGGAAAGATTGATGCCCCTTTTTGACCTTGGGATGGACAATGTCTGAATTGCTTGGACTCTTGCTGGATCAATCTTCACACCTTCAATAGAAATAATATGTCCCAGAAGTTTGCCCTCTTCTAGAGAAAATTGTGACTTCTTTAGGTTCACAGAAATTCCAAACCGTCTGCACTTTAGAAACACCTTCTTCAAATGCTTCAAATGGTCCTTGTGACTGCTGGAAAAGACTGTTATGTCATCAAGGTAAATAAGGAAAAAATTGTCCTTATCTCCCACAAAGGCTATGTCCATGGCCCTTTGAAAAGTAGCCCCAACATTCATCAGTCCAAAAGGCATCTTGGAGTACATGAAATTGCCCCAAAGAGTAGTGAAGGCGGTCTTTTCCTGATCTTCTGGATGTATAAGAATCTGATTGTAACCTGAAAATTCATCTAAGAAAGACATGACTCTAGCCCATGAAACCTTTTGCAGCAAGTGTTCCATCTTAGGCAGGAGGTAGTTGTCTTTTTTAGAGCATTTGTTCAAATTCCTGAAGTCAACACAAAGCCTAATTTCTTCATTCGTCTTTCTAACTACCACAAGGTTAGCTATCCACTTTGAATACCTTAGGGGAAATATGATCTTGGCATCCAACAACGTCTTGATTTCATTTTTAGTTAAAGGCAATAAGAGAGGGCTAATAGGTCTTAATTTCTGCTTAAAAGGGATGGTTTTCTTCTCTAGTGGAATCTTATGTTGAATGATGTTGGTGTTATATGTCCTAAGATCACTGTACTCCCAAGAAAAAATATCAGCGAATTGTTTCATCAGGGTGCAATACTTGGAGCTTTGGGCAGAAGACAAGTGAGTGGACAGATTTATGTACTTTGGATGGGTTGGACTCCCTACATTATGTCTATGAACTGCAGACTCATTTTCTTTTTTGGCAGCCTTATAAGGTACATCATTATGACCAAACAGCTTCTCTAGGGGCACCAATCCTTTGGGTATATGGTTACTAGGCAGCTGAACAATGCTATCATGACCAATCTCGTCCTTTATCTTGGAATGGCTGCATTCTTCAATGGTTTCATTTTCTTGGTCAATGTGCATTTCAGAAAATTCATCAATGACTTGTAAAAACCTATTAATTTCAACATCAGCTTCAAAAATTTTCCAGTATTTGACATTGTCAAGTAGAGATGGTCTATATTTCACCTGAACTTCATAAGTCAATTTAGGAGGCAAAGGAGGAATAAACATGCTAGCAGACACAACAAGGGAATCGACAAGTTTGTTCTTCATTCTAGGGATGTAAGAAATGTTGAAAATATTAAAATAACCCTTGAGCTTCCATACCTCATCTCTATATGCTTTCATCCTTGGATTCTTTGCTTGGAAAGTTTTGTTCACCTGCTGAATGATAAGGTCTGCATCTCCAAACACCTTCAGACCTTTGATGCCCATTTCTTTAGCAACGTTTAAGCCCAATATCAAGGTTTTGTACTTTGTTATGTTATTTGTGTCTTGAAAAGTTAACTTGAAAGATAAATGAATGCATTTTGTGTGGGGGACACAAGGACTACACCTATCCCTGCAGCTTCCTTAGAGCAAGCTCCATCAAAAAACATGTCCCAAATTTGTGGGCCTTCTTCCTCTGTGATCTGGCAAACTGGTTTCCTAAGCCGCATGGAGGCCAATTGGGATTCTTCAATCTAAAGAATACAGGCTCCAAAATCAGTGTCGATAGCATAGATGGGATGCTTAGTGGGATTCCTTTCATCACTGATGATATAAGCCAAATTAGGTTCTCCATATAATCTCCTACTTTCACTTCTAAAAACTGGGATAGTAGCATAGGACAGATCATTTTGCAATGTTCTACCTAATCTCTTGATCCAACCTCTGGAAAGCAACATGCCAAACTTGGGGGGTACATCTACTACCACAATATCCATCATCATACTCTTCATGGGTAGCTGAGACAAGGTGATGGCTAGGTCTTTGAATAATCGCAAACATTTCACTTTTCTAGAGTCAAAAGAAAATAGGTCATGATAAGAATTGGTAATGTCAAGACCCAACTCATCCATGATAGCATTGGGAGTTAGATTATGGCTGGCTCCTATGTCCAGAAGGAAGTTGTGAAGGATTTTTTCATGAATAGTTAAAGAGACATAGAATGATGGGGAGTTGTCATCACAATTTTCAATCATTGGGCTGAGAACAACAACTGGTTTTTCGTCTTGCAGATTTACATAGTCAGTGGAGGCTTGAATGGCTTTACGCTCAAGGGCCTCAAGGATAGATCTCTTGAAGGACTCATTCTTCAATAGTTCAATCAAAGGTATAGGTATGCTTAGCTTCTGAATTTCTAATTCAAAACTGAAAGGAGAAGGAGACTTGTCAAGGCCTCTTACCTCGTGAGCTGGAGCTTTGAGGATGATGGGATCAACTACCAGTCATTTATGCTTTTTAGCTTGCTGTGTTGCAGGGACAGCAACCCTATGAATAGGAGTTTCCTTGGCATTATTCATCTTTGACCTCAGATCATATCTGTGTTGATCATCAGTTTGCAGAACAGCTCCACCATCCCACTCTTGGCTAATCTAGTCATTGAATAATGACTTTTCATAGGCAGTTGAGGTAATAAAGGAGGAACTGCATTTGTCTTCCAGACAATGGATCTAATCATCTTCTTCAAATTACTCTTCTTCCATGACTACATTCTGGAAAGGGGTCTTCACCCTTTGGTCTTCTTTGGCATCTTTGCTTCTTTGCAGAATCTGCAACTGCTCATTAGCTCTTCTATATGGATTTGGATTTCTAGGAGAAAAGGTATTAGGAACTCTTCCTTTCCCAGGGTGTTGCTCAACCTTTAATTTGGAGATTTTAGAGGCTAATGACTCTATCATCTTGGTCATTTTATCTATCTTGGGATCTAAAGATGATGAAGATTCGCCCCTATGTCTCCTATCAACATTCTCCTTGATCTTCTCTGCAGCCATGATGTTTGATTCTACTTTCAAGGTTGCATCTTGCATATTAGCCAAGGTAACACATTGTCTCTCCCTCAACAGTAGATAGAAGTCAGAATCAAAATCACCATCATAGGTGAGTTTAGCAGAGGTAGTGGTGGGTTTTACTTTAGTTGGTATCTTGTTGTACATGCGGTTCAACTTCTTATTAAAATCAGACAAAAACTCACCATTTTCCCTCTTTAAGTTCCCAAACTTGGTGTGGTAGTAGAGTAGATCCTTCTTAACCCCCCAATGCTTTAGGAATGCATCATCTAAAGCCTCAATATCTGCTATAGACTTTAGGGTCAGTTCTCTAGACCATTTTCTAGCTTCTCCATCTAGACTTTGGACAAAGACTCTCATCCATACATCAACTTCACTAATGTTCAGGTTATCAGCATAGCTATAGAATGATTCAAGATTTTCCTCAGCTATAACACCTTTAGTCCCAGTGAACTTAGGCATATACTTCTAATATTACCCAGTAGGCATGGCATTCAAAGGAGTGGGTAGTACTAGAGGTCCATACCTAGCAGCTATAATTATTTCCATTTTGGTAGGTGCTTGTGGTGTTGCCATAGCTGTGGTGGCTATAAGGGTATTGGAAGTCTGAATGATAGAGGGTTGAGGAGTGACTGATAGGACTAAAGGAGTATGATGGATAGGAGGAGAGGCTTCCTTTGGGCTTACAACAAAAGAAGAACCTAAAGAATAAGGAGCTCTATGAATCTCTAAGATTTTTTCTTCACTACTAGTATTAGATGCTATACTCTCAACATGTATTTTTTCTATTACAGGATTTTCTTGAAGAGAATATTTTTTAGAGCTATATGAACCTGATGCTCCTTTCTGCAATGCCTTTCTTTCTTTGATGATTTTCGTAAGGTCAGGTACTGGGTCAGCTCGTGGCTTCTAAGGATTTCTCCGAGTATGCCTCACAAACTGAGCCAGAACTATGGAGTGGAGTCGCCAAGAGGTTCGTCCTCTATTAGAGTAGCCAAATAGATGACTACAACCCAAATAGTGTCTAGGCTTTGTATATCATCAAAGCTAGATCTATGTCATCCCCCAAGGAAGCTGAGCTTCAGTCTCCTCTCCCCGGAAACGACGCCAATTATGTTAGCACTCCAGGAAACTCTCTTAGGTTGTAGCTCGGAGATGTCTAGCAACATATAAATCTTCAATATCATTCTTTGAACTATTGGATTGGATTAGGGTTTGGATCAAGTCATATAACTGTTTCAACTCTGTTTTCACTCAAGACATGCATGAACACCCTCATCTTGACATGGATTTCGATCACTAATGCTCAATAGTTTATAGATTCAATGAATAGATGGAGAATCCTTACTATACCAGCAAATACATACATAAACACATATGAATAGCTAGCTACAGAAAGTAAATGAAGCTTGCAAATATAATTTATCAATGCAGAGATAAGATGAAAGTTATCTGGCATTAGAGAGGAGAATCCTGGTTGGTAGAGAGTGGATGGATGGATAATCGTTTGAGGGGAGGCTCGATGGTCCTTTGTTTGAGTGGAGGATTGTTGGGTATATGACCAAAGTCCCACATTGACTAGAAGTGGGGAGGATCATGGGTATATAAGGATGGACAAATATCTCCATTGGTATGAGGCCTTTTTGGGTAAGTCCGAAAGCAAATCCATGAGGGCTTAGGCCCAAAATGGATAATATCATACCATTGTGGAGATATGTGGTGTCCAGAGTTCTTACACTCAAAGGATAACGCCTAGGAGTAGTTTACTCAAGCAGAAATGGTTTATATCGAGTGGTAAGTGGTAAAGTTCAGAGCCTACCTGATTCCATTCATCAAGCGTCACGTAGCAGTGGAGGAGAGAGAGGAAACCACTTTATCAGGTGGGTATCCCTCTCCCTTGTTGCTTGAGTGATAGCACCATAGCCGTTAGATATGGTGGAAATAATCTAACAATGGTGATTGGTCAAAGCAGGTGAGCGTATAATGTTAGTTGGATGAAGTGTGGACTATATGGGAACCTCTCCACAACAGCAGAATAGACCATTTCCATCCTTTAGTCTTCAAAATAACAGCACTGCACCTCAGGGCTACCAAGACCAACTCTTTGACATGCTTGTGATGGTCAAATGTGATGAGATTATGCCAAGCTTGGTTGTCCTTGAAGGTGTTTGAGTGCTCAATGGTGACATCTTGCTGAAACGAACTCTTGCCTTCGTTGCATCTGGGTGCACTGATATGGTTCCTCTGTCGAACTCATTTGATAGCATGTGCATGGTCATCTTGGTGCGATCGGACCGGCAATATTTTGATGCATAGTGTCTACACTGCTCTCCAAACATGTGCTAGTGGTCATGCACATGAACTTGTCGAGGTACATGTTCAAATCCAGTCAGACTTGCTTCTTGTCTTCGCCTCAGTGAGTGTGCCGAATGGTTGGGATCGCATGTGTGTGCACAATGACATGCATGTTGTTGCATTCCCTTGCATGCGATCAATAATACTGATCATCTAGTTTTCTCTGTGCCAGTTGCTAGGATGGATCTATAACTTTTATGGGTGCAGTTTCATTCATGAGTGCATGTTGTGCCCCTTGGTGTACCCGTTCCTGCTGCAACTCCTTTTCTTCTTTGAGTTGCTGCTTCAACACATGCAACTCCTTCTCTGTTTCGTTCTCTGCCTTCGCGTGATCTTCATGTTGCACCATCATCTCATAGCCTGAGTCTCCAAAATTGCTTTCATCACAAGTGGGTCTACTTAAGATCGCAACTTTGTTCTGCCTTTGTGTTACCAACAAACTTCCTCTTGCGTTCGTTGCATTCGGTACGCTGCCTTTAGTTGTTGTTGATGGTGATATTTGTTGTGATGTTGCTACCATCATATCTTGATGTCCTTGTCTATGAACAACTCGATGTCTTTGTGTGTAGGCGATCATAGACACTTGATCGACTGCATCCCCAAGTGTGCTTTGAACAATGTCTTCAACTCTGCTCTCTTGGAAACCATTGTTCATATGCTACTGAGAGGCATATGAACACTTACGATACCTAGAGACATGGAAACACTCATGGCAAGCAATTTGTCAGTCGAAAACCAAAACAAACTTGAGAACTAACTTGCAACCTACCTGTGTGAATGATCATGAAGGTTACGCAATTTCCGTTGGGAGGTCGAGAGACTGATTGCCAAAAATGCACAAGGCACAGTCTAGGCTGTCAGGAGGTTGACTGACTACTAGAACTATGGAATGCATAGTCCAGCCTGCCCTGCTTAGGACTGAAATTACGCAATGTGTAATTTCAATCAGCAGTGACATGTAACCAGCAAACTGCATTCTGGAGTTTCTGGGGCCAGCAGGACACTACCTCCAAGAATTGCGCAATGCAAGCCTAAAGGTCAGTGCTGGGCTAGACTTGCACAATTTAGGGAGGGCAGGTAAAGCCTTTGCTTTCCAAAATGTGTAGTGCTTGCTGGGCAAGACATAGTCTAGGCCAAGGCAGCCCAGACCAATCGATGGGCGACTGAAAACATGAGAAGTCTAAATGCATGGTGAGATGAGTGCAAACAAGAGTGAATGATCATTCATGCAAACAAAAAGTGCAAGATTCAAAAAAAGGGAAAGCATGCATGTGTGTGAAGCAAGTTGCGACAACGACGACCGTCTATGCAAAATAATGTCATGCATATGACAATAGTAAGATGCAAAAAAAAAATTAAAAAGGTTCTTCTACAAGCTAACATGCATCAAACCACAACAAGCGCTCATTGAAATCACGCAAACAACAATCACACAAAGAGAAACACAAAAAGTGATAGAATTGCAACCCAAGACATGGAAGGTGGGCTTACCCCAAAACAGTGAAGCTGAATGTGCCGGCAACTCCTTGATGCAATGTGGAATGTCAGAGTTGCAAGGTTGATGTGAGGAATGAGCTCTACAATGTTCGGTTCATGAGTTTTGATAAAACTGAAGATATGACACGCATGCCACAAATGTAGGAACAACGACATTTGGTGGGAAGTTTCTGAAATTTTCCTTACATGCGACCTCCAACAGCTAAAAGTAGATCCACGAATCAAGGGATGCCTTTGCATGTTGCCTTGGGAGAAGTAGCCCATGCATGCAAATTAATTTTGCTCGGTCCTAAGGGAACCGGTCAACTCGACTGCACATGCAACAGTCTACTCATCTGAGAGGAAAAATGCATATTTCTAAGAGGGAGATGGGTTGGCTTCTTAGAGGGATTGAACAATTTTTTTGCTGAGCAGCTTACTTCTACCCTTTATTGCGTAATTTCTGGGCTGAGTAGTCCTATTGGGTGGAATTGTGCAATTTTTCCATTGAACAGTGATAGGAATATTTGCGCAAATCTAGAGCCCAGCAAGTTTCCATACAGAATTACACAATTTCTGGAGGGAAGGTTGGTTCCTCTTTAGAATTGCGTGATTGAGGGAGTTGCTTAGCCTACAACTAGACCAAGTCCGGTGAAACAACCTGTGAGGGGGATGCAACATGTTCTGATGGACAAGCTGTCATTCTGCAAAAACCATTGAAGCTTGTGTACTTGACAAGGCAAGTGTTGTTGTGAAAGGTTGGTAGGGAGGCTCCAAAATGAATCTAAAGCAAAATTTTGGAGGGTGCTTGTAGCTGCTACAAGATAAACGTATCAGCCAATTGATCACTATATTTGCAAGGCTTCAAGTGAACTTCTCCATTGCTCACCAGTTCTCTAATAAAGTGATATCTAGTATCAATATGCTTTCTCTTTTGATGAAACACACTATTCTTGGATAGTGCAATCGCCGAGGTGTTGTCACAGTAAATTGTTGTTGATCCTTGCTTTTTGTGCTTGAGTCCATCAAATACTCTTCTTAACCAAACTATTTGACATGATGCTGATGTTTCTGCTACATATTCTACTTTTGTTGACGAAAGTGTCACAATGGGTTGCTTCTTAGATTCCCATGAAATCACACTTGAACTAAGGTGGAACACATAACCAGAAGTGCTCTTCCTATCATCCAAACTGCCTGCAAAATCACTATCTGTGTATCCAATCAAATCCTTCTTTTATGTGCTTGCATACATTATGCCACAATCTCTAGTTCCTGTTATGTATCTCAAAATTCATTTTCCCACACTCCAATATGTGTCTTCTGGAGTCTCCATAAATCTGGAAATCAAACTCACTCCTTCCATGATATCCGGTCTTGTAGCTGTGACATACATGAGGCTGCCAACCAATCTTTTGCATAGAGTTGGATTTACATATGATCCTACATCATCCTTGCTTAGCTTTGTACCCGTTGCAACTGGTGTGGGGACAAGTTTGCAGTTTTCCATCCAAAATCTTTTCAATAAATCTTTGGCATATTTATTTTGACAAATAAAAATTCCTTTTTCATATTCCTCAACTTATATTCCAAGTAAATATTTCATGAGACCAAGATTTGTCATCTCATATTCTTTCATCATGGCTGCTTTAAATTCATCTATCTCAAAATCACCTGTAAAAATCATGTCATCAACATATAAGAAAACAATCAAAATATGTCCATGCTCATTTAACTTTGTGTATAAGGTAGGTTCAATGTTGCTTCTACAAAATGCATTCTTGATCATGTAGTTTTCAATTCTTCTATACCAAGCTCTAGGCTCTTCCAGCCATAGAGCACTTTCTTCAACCTGTAAAATTTCTCTTCGTTATTCTCAATATCCTGGAGATTGCTGCACATAAATTTCTTCTTCTAGAATTCCATTCAAAAAGGTTGATTTCAAGTCCATCTAATATACTTTCCACTTGTTTTGAGTTGTTGTGGCTAGAACTTCTCTTACAGTATCCAATCTAGCTATCAGAGCTAACGTTTCTCCAAAATATATTCCCAGTTGCCGCGAGAATCCTTTTGCTACAAGTCTAGCTTTAAATTTGTCAATTTCACCTTTCTCATTCAAATTTGTCTTGTACACCCACTTTACACCAATGAGATTTTTGTCCTTTGGAAAATCAACTAAATCCCATGTATTATTCTGTTCAATAGCTTCAATTTCTTAATCCATGGCTTACACCTAATTTTCATCTCTAATTGCTTCTTCAAACGAAGAAGGTTGGAATGACAACAATGAAAAATTTGAACTAACATCCAAATCATCATAAAGATCTTTCAAACTTCTCATCTTTCTCTTACCATTACTTGATTCATCACTTGATTGATTGATTGGAGAATCTCAATCTGTTAATCTGTTTGAGGATCTATGATGCTCTGAAAATCTTGGATTACTTGTTGGTGTATCTCCATTTGCTATCTTCACCTGTGATTCTTGCTGCTCCTTTTTGTTGGGTTGTGTTATGTTCTTTCCACAACTAGCCCACATAGTTAACCGGGGGGTTAGAGGGGGGACGAAGCCCCCCATTGTTGCGCTGATTATGTAGCAGGGGTGGGGGTCACAAGGGGTTTGAGGTGTACCCGTAACCCCACTTTATGCAGTTCGGGGCAATGCCCCAGAAAATTTTGGTTTTGGACCTTATGTTAGGTTGGGCAGACCCACCTATGGTTTTGTGCATGATTTTCGCACATGTTTTTTGGACATGATGGTTTTCAGTCCATGGTATTGGATGCTTCAGCATGTATAAATATGTATTATAACATTGAAAGGAACATAATGAAAAATCAAGATGGTAGTCCTAGTTTTGGGATCTAGGGGAAATCTCTGTGTCTATGTGTTTTATGTGTTATGCTCTCGCATTGTTTATTTTCTGTGTTTTAGAATTCGTATGCAGGTAATTTTTGTATGGGGTTAAACCTACATTTGGTATCAGAGCAGTTTCCGCTTCAAGGGGATGCCTTTGTTGCTAAGGGGTTTCGCTCGAGCCTGTGGTAGACCTTGTTCAGTGGAAGATCTGCGAGATCAATTCTAGTGGTGAAAGAAGATGGCGAGCAATGGAAAGATAGAGATTGAGAAATTTAATGGTCAGAGTGTTGAGTTGTGGAAACTGAAGATGGAGGATCTGTTTGTAGATAAAGATCAGTGGATCGCGACAGTTATGGGTACTAAACCAATGGGAGTGTCCAATGAAGAATGGAATAAGTTGGATTGGAAGGCAAAGAGCACAATATGATTGTGTGTCTTAGATTTAGTATTGTTGAATGTATCAGGGGAAGCTACAATGAAGGCTTTGTGGGACAAGTTAGGGACTTTATACCAATCTAATTCTCTCATGAATAAACTGTTCCTGCGGAAAAAACTATATAACCTGAGGATGAAAGATGGAGACTCACTAACAGATCATCTAAATGCATTTAATACTATGGTAAGTCAGTTAGCATTTGTTGATATTAAAATTGTAGATGAAGATAAGTGCATCAGTTTGTTGTGTTCTCTACCAGATTCATGGGATAGTCTGGTTATTGCAATAGGTAGTAATGCAACTGCCTTGTAGTTTGATGAAATAGTCTCATCATTGCTGACGGAGGAGATGAGACGGAAAAATATGGAGAGACAAAATGGTGATGCCTTGTTTATACAAGGACGGTCCCAGAACAAAAACAAAAATAAGTCATCGAGTGGGAGATCTAAATCTAGAGGGAGATCTAAATCTCCAGGAAAACCTGTAAAGGTGGTG